>JAGFZM010003125.1:60160-155857 GCA_017657215.1 Limnothrissa miodon
GATCGGTTGGCTCCATATCGGCCATTGGCACAGGCAGATCAGGAGATGGACGAAGAGGTGGAAAACACAACATCCATTCCAGCGTCACCCCCGCAAGCTACCAGCGGGCCACCCAGACGCACACGGCGGCCACACAAATTGCCGGCATGTTTAAAAGACTTTCTATTGAAGGCCTGGGTCGTAGAGGACACTGACCCGCCTTAGTGGGGGTTATGTAACAAGCCAGCCAGGACAATTTAATGCCCAGAAGGCAGTGCGAGGGATAATAGACATTGGTGGGGCCATTGTGTGTTGGGAAGGGGTTTTGTATGCGTGTGTGTGTTTACATGCATGTGGTGTGTTAAAGGGATAGTTCGGTTTTTAACACATTGAGCCCCTTTCACAGGTTGTCTAAAATGAAATAAAGTGGTTGACACCAAAATCATGATGATTGCTCCTGTCTCGGCTATTTGGGAAATATAGAATCACCTCTGCCTGCCTTTAAAATGGCTAGCAATGGGCATTTGTTGTTTCTATCCTTTAAACACTGGTTTTAAAAAAGTGCTACTCATGGAGTGATTAGGGGCGTTTGCTAATGTTCCAACCCAAGTATCGTAGCAAAATACAGTTTCTGTCATGTTTTATTTGCCATTTTGTAAGTCACATAGGGATCTATTTGCTCCTTCATATAAACAAAGTGGCTATTAAAACATGACGGAAACTTTATTTCGCTACGATACATGTTTTGGAACATCATTGAGCACCACTAACCACTTGGTGAGTAGAATTTTTTTTAAAACCAGTGTTTTAAGGATAGAAACAACACATTTTGAAGGCAGGCAGAGGCGATTCTACATTTCCCAAATAGCCGGGACAGAAGCAATCGTCAAAATTTCTATGTCAAGCACTTTATTGCATTTTAGACAACCTGTGAAAGGGGCTCAATGTGTTAAAAACCGAACACTCTCTTTGAGTCAGGAAGGGATTTTCTGTCAAGTGTTACTTTACGTTAGCGTTCTGTTGGTGTCACCATGGGCAAGTGTGATGGGTTTGACTACTAGATGGCCCTGTTGGCCAGTATGGAGAATGCAATCTGTCTAAGCTGACAATAAATATAGGCAAAAAACAAGTCGATTGCTACAATATGTTAATAAAGTTCATAGAATACGCTCAGCTTACAACTTATCTATGACTGGGTGCTTGTGCCCAAGATACTATAACAAATGAACAATGAAAGTACAGCACTCCTAGTCAAGTGTAACTTTTGTAACTTTTATTGCCTGTAAGCAGATGTTTCCGGTCTATCTCCCTTCTTCAGTGTCAGGCAAACAAACTTGTTCAGGTGCAATCAATATATACAACGATCACCGCATTTGTATCCACCCATGTGACTTCATCAATTTACACATAAAAACATGAAAACAAATCAAACAAATAAATCAAAAATCATAAAAAGCAATTCAACAACGATTCTTTATTTAGCTCATTAGGCCTCAATGTATCCAGTTGATGGATCCAAAGACATTCCCTTCTAATGTAAGTAATAGATTTTCTCTGTCCCCGGCCCTTTTTGGCATAGCCACATTTTCCAACCCACAGAATTTCAAGTCACTAACGTCATGTTTAAATTCCTAGATATATTGCGCCACTGACGACTTCTCATCTCTATTTCTTAATGCATACATTTGTTCACAGATTCTTCTTTTCAATTCTCTCTTTGTTTTCCCAACATAATATAAATTACAAGGACACTTCAATAAATACACCACATATGTTGTTCTGCATGTGATTTTGCTCTCGACTGTAACTGTACGCCCCATCCTGGGGTAAATAATAGACTTCAGTTTCTACATGCTATGACACTGTATGCAGTTACGACAAGGGAAATTCCCATTGGGTATAGAAGATAGAAAATGTGATGGTCGTGTCCTACATCAATCAGCTTTTACTTTAAGTACGGAGCCCCTGTAATGACATGGTCAAAAAAAAAATTAATTGTGGCCACAATATAGCTATAACGTGCGCACAATATAGCTACAACCTCATTATACTTATTTTGTGGTCACGAATTAGTATTTCGTGCGCATGTTATAGCTATATTGTGGCCACAATTAATTTCTTTTTATTGACCATGTCATCAGAAGGGCTCCGTATTTAAGACTAGGTGACCTCCCATAGAAAAATCTTGGGTCTGTCTGAAACCCAGAAGAAACTTGTGGGTCGCTCTCCAAAATATGCCAATACTTCTCTTGTTTAAAGACCCACTGCGGTCATTTATTTGACACTTTATTTCCAATATAGTTTGTAACAGAGTTACACTAACTAGCTTTTTTCATGAAAACAAATCTCTTTATAGGGTCTCAACAATAACCATACAATCCATACCTCCACACCTATTCCTGAAAGTGAGATTTCCTCAGAACTAAAGCTGTGTGGTTCCAGACAAGTATTCTAGAATCCCGTCCAAGATCGTTTATCCATGACTCATCAGCTCTCCCGTTTGATGTCCCCACACTACACGTTTTTATAGTCTTATAAGATTTATAAAATCGGGACTACACCACATACATGAACAGAATTGTAGCTGTAGCCGATTCTCTCCCCGATCGTTAAAAGTAACACCACACACTTCAAAACAGTCACTTAATTTTAACTTTCGGTCAGACTTATCATTTGTGCTCAAATTTTATAATTATAAGTGTTGTCAGAAGCAAACCTACTACTGATTGAGAGATTGGGCTGTAAGTAGAGACCATGGCCACTCCTGCTGATCACGACCTATTGCTGGGCCTAAGTAACTGAGCACTAGACACCTTTCGAACCTTGTTCAACTGCTATCCTATAGTGGATTCTTTATACCACTTTAAATCTTTCGCAAAGGGCCTGAGCGTGCAATTCAAAGGAATCGACTGAACTGCAAATGCGTTTAACACGCAACAATTGGCTGTAAGGCAAAGATCTCTTTAGTGCAGGCAAGTGATAGCCATACTGCCAATAGCTGATCCTATTTGTGTCTTTCCTATACACATCTGTGTGTACAGCATTCAACCTACCAAACTTTTTAAACAGAACATCCAGAAAAGAAAGAAATGGCTACAGAGTGAAATGGTAGTTAAATGGTGATTAAATTGTGGTAGTAGGTGGTAGTATGTACATAATACACAACCCAAAAGCCAGCCACTGAGGAATGTCACTTTGTCGTTATAGTGGTGCATTAACCAACATAGTAAAATACCTCTCACTGTGTATGGGTGTGGCTTAAAACTGCAACCCAGAGAAGAATCAAGAGCTGTGCAAGCACCGTCTGACTTCTCTGAAGCTCCGTTGTTGATGGCACCTTCCATCTCTGCTGCTCCACCACACCTCTGTTTAGCCGGTCACATCTGTTTTTCTCTCTGTCTCAAAACCTGTAATCAAAGGCTCAACACACCTATTCCCACCTGACCCTTAAGTCCACAAAGCAGCCCCCCTTCTTAACAGGCTACTGATGAGTTTGTTCAGTTCAAATATCATTGACGGTCCGTATATTATTAGTTTTGCTGGACAGGATAAGCATAGCAAAGGATATCAAACATGGAAATATCAGCACTTCAAAAGCACACAACAATATTACACATGGCAACACGTTATGATTAGAAATACAAACACAAATACTGCAAATCAATGCACGGCGACAAAGCACTGCAACATACACAAAACAGTACAACACAGGACAAAACATTACAATTAAAAACTGCAAAACATCAAAACATTGCAACATTAAAGCAACGTTGCACGCATTACACCCCGTTGACGCATTACACCCCATGACGCATTACACCCCATGACACCTCCGGCATTAGCCTTGTCAGTCCCTGACAAACAATCAACAATTACAGGGTGTGGCTGCTCTTCCCCAGAAACTGTAGGCCTATCTGAACACATATCATCTACCACAGCTAGATAAGATTTCAAAGCACTTTGGTGCATTTTGAGACTTTTCTTTCCCACCCTTTTCTGGTCTAACCTTATAAACCAACCCAGCGCTAACCGCATTTTCAAGGACAACATAAGGTTCAGGGATCCATTGGCCACACAGTTTCCGCACATAGTTTTTTGTTCTGTACTTCCAGAGATGGTGGAAAAGGGTGGGGGTGGAGAATGCTATTATCTACCTGCTACAGAGGGCCCACTCCCACCTGGACAGGGCAGGCAGCATTGTGACAATCATGTTTTTTTTACTTCTTTTAACACAATCCAGCCTGGACTGCTGAGTAGAAAGCTGCAGAGGATGCAGGTGGACACACCTATCACCTCCTGGATTACGGACTACCTCACGGATAGGCCACAGTTGCACCTAGGAGACTGTGTGTCGGAGCAGGTGGTCAGTAGTACAGGAGCACCACAGGGGACAGTCCTATCCCCCTTCCTCTTTACACTGTACACCTCTGACTATCAGCACAACTTTGAGTCTTGCCATTTGCAGAAGTTCTCTGATGACTCTCCATTGGTGGGATGTATCAGGGGGGTGAGGAAGTGGAGTATCGACAACTAGTGGACAGCTTTGTGGAGTGGTATGGTAACAATCACCTGTTCTTAAATCACCTGTTCTGCTGGACTTCAGAAGAACTAGGGCCAAGCTAACCACAATTTCCATTCTGGGGAAGGAGGTGGAGGTTGTGGAGAGCTATAAGAATCTGGGAGTTCACATAGACAATAAACTTGACTGGAAGGGCCTTCAAGAAGGGCCAGAGCAGGCCCTATTTCTTGAGGAGGCTAAGGTCTTTTAATGTGTGTAATAAGATGCTGGAAATGTTTTATCAGTCTGTGGTGGCTCGTGCAATTTTTTTTGCTATAATCTGTTGGGGTACCAGTGACTAACAGATTGAATAAGATGATTAATAAGGCGGGCTCTGTCATGGGGTCTACTCTGGCACCCCTGGAAGGGGTGGTGAAAAGGAGGATGTTACATAAACTGTTACAAATTATGGACAATACATCACATCCCCTGCACTGAACACTGGTAATGCAACAAAGTGTTTTCAGTTGGAGACTTCGCCAAATAAATTGTAGTAAGGACAGATATAGAAGGACTTTCCTACCCACTGTAATAGCAATTTATAATGAGTCCCCCATGAGCAGAGAGAGAAGACTCCTCTTTTGAGGAAAACTAGGGTATCTAGTCTGGATGCAAATGCACTTTTACTTTACCCTGCTGGGAAGGGCTTGTTCCTGTTTTTTGTTTATGTGTATGTGATTGTATATGTGTGTTTTTTACAGCTGCTGTAACAACAGAATTTCTCTTTGGGATGATTAAAGTATCTATCTATTAACTATCTATCTGTCTATCTATCTATATATCTATCTATCTATCTATCTGTGGCAGGGGCACTCTAGCTTAGACCCCAATTGTCCAGTAGGTGTCCCCAGTTCTGATGCTGCACCTTCCTATATTTGGGGGCGGGGGGGGGGGGGGGCTTAGGTAAGGCCACTGATTTGTAGCACCTGAGTGAATGCTGCTCAGACCGTAGGTGCAGCCAGCTGAAGGGAGCTGTGCCACTTTCTCCTGGTAGGGAGGTAGGTTTGCAATGTTTTGCTCTATGGGTAAAGTTGGTACCTGGTTTTAAATATGTTTTAAGATACATTGTTCTTGGGTGACAGATTTGTCCAGAGTTGGAACGGGAATGCGTGTTGGTAAACTGACCACCGCAGGTAAAGCACATTCTTCCATGTCAGTTTCAGCAAACACGGGTTAAGATTTTGTTTGTAACATCTTCAGCACGGTTACATGCACATTAATACTCGAAGTAATCATTAATCTGATTACTATCAGAACGTTGAATACTCCGGTCTACATGCAAATAAGAACATAAAGCAATCGGATGTCATGATCTGATTCCATGCAGCTTTGTAACTGTAACTCTATAACTGCCGACGTGAAGAATAGAATACTCCGGTTTAAATCGGAGTATTCTGTTACATGACAAATTCGTTCGGATCGAAATAGAATAATCCAGGTCGTCTGATCGTATTTGATCAATTCCGATTTCAATCGAAGTATTCCAGTTACATGACATTCTTAAATCAGAGTAATTAAATACTCCGACTGAAATCGGAGTATTAATGTGCATGTAACCGCGCTGCTTGTCTTTGTCTTTTATAGAGACTGTTGGAGTGTTTGACCTGGGGAGGACAAGTTGGGTTGGCAATCGCTGTTCCTCTTTTGTATTTCAATTTCTTTGGTTTATCTGTTGCATTCATTCTTTTTCTGCTAGCCAGTAGCCTTGTGTACTGCTGATTAGGGGAATCAGCTATTTGGGTTGTGGCGCTGGTTAGCAGGTTTTGTTTGTTTGTTTGTTTGTTTGTTTGTTTGTTTAATTTCTTTGCTTTGGCCAATCATTCCCTTTTGTCTTCCTGGCTAACCCAGCGCCTGATTTATGTAAAGAGGGGGAGCAGGACTTATGTTTGCGGTGTCACCTGTTTGTGTGTGCAATTGAGCTTGCTGTGTAGCATCTGATTCTCCACACTTGTAATGTATCTGGGGTGCTTTAAATCTTTTTTTTGTGCAACTCCTTGCTCTCTCTCTCTCTCAATTTAGGAGCTGTTAATCCAGGGTTGGCTGGGGGTTCAGTGCTGAAGTTTCTATCTATTGTACCTGTGTGTGTGCTCTCAAACATCCTTGATGAACTTGGGATAATAAATTCTTTTTATATTTTCAACCATTGTCTGGTGTCTGCCCCTGGTGGTTGGTTGGTGGGTGAACACACTTGGTCAGGCTACATATCTATCTATCTAAAACAGATTCCAAGTGTTTCATATGGTCAGGGAAATCTGGGGAGTACACGATTATGTCATCCAAATATCCTGATTCTACTGTTAGACTGTTTAGACAGCACTGCATTAAGTGATGAAAAGTGGCTGGTGCATTACACACACCAAAGGGCATATATTTAAATGTGAGCCTCCTCCTCACTCACCAATGATGCAATTCCCTTAATCGCAGGGCAAAGGTCCTCAGTTATTCATTGTCCTGCAACCAAAAAACTTGGATAGTAAAACAGACAGAGGCCCATACATCCTAGTTAACACTGCAAAAAAAAACACTGCATTATGCGACATCTGCTAGACAATCTGTAATTTTCTTGCGCTGACACCCACTTGTCATCATCATTGCCTATTAATTGAATGTGTCTTGTGAGTGGTTCACAGGTTAAGTGGGAAGGGGATTTATACTCTGGTCCTTCAGTCTCCTTTGTCCATCTGCGTTTACTGTTTGATTGTGGCCACTGTCTGCCTGTCTGTTTAATTAGTATTTGTGTTTGCCCCGTTCTGTTTGTGTTTTTGGTTTTCATTTTTTCTATCAATCTGTTAATTCTTGAGTACGCCTTAGTTAAAGAGCTTTTTGGTTTTCCCTTTTGAGAAGTTTGATTTTTGTTCTAGCGCTACACCTCCATTGAAGAGCTTTTTGTTTTTTCCCTTTGGAGAAGTTGTTTTTGTTGCGCCTTCATTGAAGTGCTTTTTTTGTTGCTGTTATTGTTGTTCATTTGCTCTCAAAACCTGACTGCCAAAATAAAGACTCTTTCCCTGCACTTCTGCATCTGAGTCCTCCTGAATCCTGACGATAGTCTCTAACAATCACATGATTTGTCATTTAGAAATTTTCATCTTCATGTCACCTCTGTTCCTCTGTGTTATATTTTTTCAGGATCAAATCACACTTTGTTCATTGTTTGTTCAGATGGATCTAGGGTTGCCACCCATCCCTTAAAATATGGAATTGTCCTCGTTTAATCTTGCGTCCCGTATTGAACCGATACGGGACACGATTTGGTCCGTATTTCCATGAATGACTAAAATAGACATGTGTGTAGCAGACATATGGACAATAAACCAACTGTTATTTTGTCGCTATCCTGTGTGTGGTCCAAGCACCCTCTGTCTGTCATCATGCTGTGTGTCTGTGACTGGCCGCCTGCGTGTGGCGTTGTGACAGTTGCCTACAGAGACAGTCAACGATAAAAAAAACCCTGCATTGTTTTCTGGGCTCTAAGATGTTGTTTAATCAGTCGATAAGCTTTGCATGCAAACGTATGTGATCATAAATATACACCTGTTATCTTGCAACTTGTGAAATTTCACAGTGATGTGGTGTTGGTAGTCCAGGAGAGGTCCTCACTGATGTGCACCCCCATCACATCACATCTTGGTGCTGCTCACCCTCTCTACCGCAGTGCCGTCGATGGTCAGTGGGTGGTAACAGGTGTGGCCTCTCTGGAAGTTGACAATAACCTCCTTGGTCTTGCCAGCATTTAGCAGGGGGTCTCCATTTTTGAAATAGAGCTTTTTGTGAGCATAATATTGCGCATGAGAGAGTTCAAAGTTGCAATGCTCACAAAAGCGCAGAGTTCTTGTCCGAGGTCTTGAGACTTCCATCTCTCAATTGAACTGACGCATGATCCAAAATTGTTTATATCATTAACATGCCAGCATGTGTAACAATAACCTCACATGTGATTGGACCAGGCCTCCAAGCCTCGTCCAATTACGTTCGGTCATGGGCGTGGCTTATACTCAAGGTGAGCATTTTTATCTTACCGGTAGTTCTACCTGTGCATTAGAACTTTCCTTCGGTTTCCTGATTTTTCCTGCTCGGTGATCTTCAATGGCTGGACGGCGCCTCACGTTCAACTCTCCGGCGACTCCTGTGCACAATCGACCTATGTCAGGAAGTCCGCAGACCAACGATAGTCTGATAAACTGCTGTCTGCTCTCAGTGGGTTGTCTCGGCAGATTGCAGAGCTGACTACGTTCGTAACCGACAGATTCAACCACATCGAAGACAGATTGAACTCCATGGAAGACAGAATGACTGCTTTCGAGAGAATGCTCCGCATTTTAGTGCAGCTCCGAGACTGCAAGCAGGCACTTCACGGAGCTGCACTAAAATGCGGAGCATTTTTACTTTTATTTACTTATTATCTTGCACTCTCTTGCACAAGGCTTAGCCTACTTATCAGCCATTTTGTTTATTTTTAACGTCTCGTACTCACTTATTTTGAAAATTAAGCTCTTTGATCATAATCTAATCATATATAATTATAAATATAGCTGTGATGGGTAGGAGTGGGAGAAGCGCCAAATAAATAATGTAATTAGGCAGCACTTAAAACACAGGGAGTCATAACAGGCTAGTTAGTCACCAGGTGGTTAACTACCTCACGTGACCATGAAGCCCAGGTAGGTAAGAGTAGCCTGTGACGTCGGCCAACTCTTAGTTGTCACTAATTGAGCCACAGTGGTGAGAGCACTGCTTGCGTTTACCGTGTGCCAGTGGTGATAGAACGTGGAGCGGGTAAGGAGAATGTGTTTCAGTAAGCATTTAAAACAAGCTAATGAACGTCAAACAAAGTCTTGTAACAAATTAAGTTTGCCTTTCTCTACCTCACAGTAGCCTTACGGTGAATCATCATCCTGGAGTATATTAGCTGTCCCAGGCAACAAGTCACTACTAAAGGTATTAAAATATGGTTATTCTTAGTTCTTAATACACTGTGCAGTTTATGTATGAATTGTAAACATTTTAACCACTAAAGCTTATCGTGTTGTAGAAGTTACGTCAGCTGACGCGGGATGATAGCAATGGACACAGTAACAGGAGCCTAATGTAGCCACCGTTTTTCCCACAGTTAATAATAATAGTGTTGGCTAGGTTTCATCCACCACTAGTGTTGGTGATAGATAGATAGATAGATAGATACTTTATTGATCCCCAAGGGGAAATTCAAGATCCCAGCAGCTTAGAAAAAGTGATAAGTCTCTGTAGTAATAAGACTGGTGTAAGACCACCTCCATTTCTGTTTTCTGTTTGTTTTGTTAACTTGTTTGGTTTGTTTGTTGTTTTACTTTTGTTTATTTTGGTGTGTGTTATTTCTACTTGGCGAGGCCTGTCTCCTTCTTTCTGGCAGCGGGTCAGGAGCGCTCAGGAGGGTTGGTGAGGGTGTAGGCTATTGTTAACACAGACTCAGAAACTAGGACAGAAACACAGGCAGAAACATAGGACGGAAGCACAGGCAGAAACACAGGGCAAGCACGGGCAGAAACACAGTTAAACAAGAGTAACAGAAAACTACCTCTATAAATACCTCCACCAATAAACCAATAATCTATTAAGTGATGACAGACAATTAGACACAGGTGCAAACAATGACAGGACTAGTGAGAGTGAGCGGGTGTGGCCAACACAGAACAGACACAAAGGCAAAGACAAACAAATCCCCACCAGATGTCCCCAAACCTGACAGTTTGTTTTTGTATACAGTCTCTTGTAGTATTCATTTAATTGAATAACCTTGTTGGGGAATAGCACATTTTTGTACCTTTCTGCTTAACCAGTAAATTGCTGGTTGTAGAGGTTACATAGCTATTGGGTTGTGGTTATGATGACCCAAGGTAACCGGTAGTGGCATATCTGCCAACCAATCACAAGTGTTTTTTTTTTTGGTTTAAAAAGTAGTGTTTTCACCCAATACTGAGTGAGGAGATTTGAGGAAAGCCAGGCAATTCTCGAACAAGCCAGGCAATTCTTGGACAACGCATGGTTTCGCTGCTATTCAAATGCAAATAGGCTACCCCGCGCGGGGTATGGATCCGACAATTTTCCAGCCTGCAAATGCGGACGCCGCAGGTCGTTAAACTACTGTTAACTGCTGTAAATGCCGAAGATTTGCAGGCATTTACAGGGACGGAAATCCCTGTTTTCATGCAGTGTGAGACACTGTTGCCCACATGCACCGCTTGAGGCCTCTGGCTGAGGAAATCCAGCAGCCAGTTGCAGAGGGAGGTGCTGAGGCCCAGTTTGTTCAGTTTGCAGATGAGTTGTTGTGGTATTATGGTGTTGAATGCTGAACTGAAGTCTATGAACAGCATTCTCACTTATGAGTCTTTCTTGTCCAGGTGAGTTAGGGCTGGGTGGAGGGCAGAGCAGATTACATCCTCTGTGGATCATTTTGCTCTGTATGCGAATTGGTATAGGTCCAAGGTGGTAGGCAGGGTGGATTTGATGTGTGACATGACTAGTCGTTCAAAGATGATTTCTTTGGCACAGGTATGATGGTGGCAGTCTTGAAGCATGATGGGACGATGGCTTGCCTCAGGGAGGTGTTAAAGATGTCTGTGAAGACATCCTTCAGCTTCTCTGCGCAGTCAGATCCCGTCTACGGGGAGCCAGTCCACTCTCTATTAACTCCATTGTACCGGAGTCAATCTGTTGAAATTCCACTAGTTTTGCTGTCGAGCAAGTGAAAAATGAATTGTGGTCTATGGAGCTAAGCGGCTAAAACTCGTTGTTGTCACAGTTGACAACTTAATTTCTTAAAATACGTTGTGGTAGTAGCTACCTGAGTTTAGATTTTCCACTCGAAATGAAATAAAAAGTCACTCACCTTTCTGCTTTTCATAGGATGGGCCGCTTTCCGTGTAACATGCTAGCATTTAGCTCATGGATGCTGGTTGGTCAGCGAGAAATCGCGGCTGATTACGACCGTCATGAAGCTGAACCAGGCACCAGCTGCCGACTGTCACAGAGGCAGAAAGTAGCGATTGCTGTAAAGTGGTTCGCTTTTGTGCCACGTGACATGTAAACTTTAAAAGGGTTTTTAGGAATAACAACACATATTAAAAATTGTATTGGTCAACTAATTGTCAAGTCAAGTTGTCCTGCATCGCATGCATTAATGCAATTTTAGGAGAAAAAATTATATAAAGAGAAATGTGGTGTTGGGGGGTGCAGCTCCATTGCCACCCATTCATTCATCACTTGCTCGGGAGTTCCTTCTTGTTGCAGTACCACCCGGAAGGATTCTGAGAGTGAACATTCTCCCCATATTGAAAATTCTCTGGCGCAGTCTTTCAGCACACTACCAGGGATGTTATCTGGGCCCGCTGCTTTCCGGGCGTTGATGGCGGAGAGTGTCCTCTTCACGCTGGCAGCAGACAGGCACAGAGGCTGGTCGTGTGGAGGTGGTAGTGTTTTCTGTGGGCGTGTGTTCTGTGCTTCGAAATGTGCAAAGAAGCTGTTCAGGTTGTTGAGCAGAGTGGTGTCGCTCTCACAGCTACGCGCTGCAGGCTTCTAGTCTGTAATAGCCTGGATGCCTTGCCATAGGCTCTGTGCGATCCTTGCTATCATTGAAGTGGGAGGTAATCTTGTTTGTGTAGTCCTGTTTCGCTTTCCTGATGCCACGGGACAGGTTGGCTCTCGCTGTTATCAGGCCTGCTTCCTCCCCAGCTCTGAAGGCCTTGTCTCTGACCTGCAGCAGCCTGTGGACATCTCCTGTCAGCCATGGCTTCCGGTTGGCTAGAGCTGTGATGCTTTTTATTTGTGTATGAGCTCACAGTGTCTGTGTACTCCTCGATGTCTATGATGTTATTGTAGGTGGCTGCTCCCTTGAATATTTCCCAATCCATTGACCCAAAGTAGTCTTGAAGAGCAGAGGTGGCCTCCTGTGGCCACACCCTTACCTCTTTCATAACAGGTTTGGTGACTTTCACATTCTGTCTGTATGCTGGCATTAGCATAACAGTGAGGTGATCAGAGGTGCCGATGTGGGGGAGGGGGGTGGCTTTGTATGCTCCTTTTTCCTGTGTGTAGACCAGGTCTAATATATTGTCTCCCCGTGTTGGAAAATGTACATGCTGATGAAACTTTGGGAGAACAGTTTTAAGATCAGCATGGTTAAAATCTCCTGCGAGGATGATGAAACCGTCTGGGAGTGCTGTTTGTTGCTCACTGATGGCCTGATACAGTTCGTTCAGCGCCGCATTTCTATCGCTGTTGTTGCTAGATGGAGGTATAGTAGCGACCAACAGGATCGAACTTATCTCCCTAGCCAAGTAGAAAGGGCGACACTTCACAATCATGAACTCCGTCGGTGATGAGCAGTGTTTGCGTACTTCGGTGGCATCACGACACCATTCGTCGTGGATATAAACACAGACCTCGCCACCTCGGGTCTTGCTTCCGTTTACGAGAGCCCTGTCGGCTCTGTAGCATGCTAGCTGCTCCAGTTGTATGGCCGAGTCTGGAATGTTGTCATTAAGCCATGTCTCAGTGATAACTAGCACACAACAGTCACTTACTTTGCGATTCGCTGATCTCAGAAGTCGTATGTTATCTATTTTATTGTCCAGAGATCGTACGTTGGCCAAGAGGAACGATGGTATGGCTGGGCGAGTTGGCTTAGCCTCGAGCCTGACTCGGATACTTCCGCGATTGCCCCGCTTCCTTGTCCTAGCGCACCGCCTTCGACGCCTCCTTGTCCGGGGAGGGGTAGCAGGCGAGTCCGGTGAGTTGCTAGGCCAGCTAGCTGGCTGTTGCAGAAGTCCTATCTCCCTTAGCATCTCAATGTTCATGTTCAAAACTTGGCAAATCTTGCTTCTCCGAATGTGTAAGAGAGCCTGACGACTGTACACATACTGTATTCCGACGTGGACTGACGAGAAACACTGGCAGAAAGACACTTACTTGACGAACAAAACACCGCATTTTCGGGAGAGCGTGAGGTCGCTGCGTCTACACGCGCCGCCATCTTGGAACATACATGCATCAGTCCGTTCCAAATCGCACACTTCTCAAAGTACACTCCCTTTCATACACTATGAACACTGCGCACTACAGGAAAAGTGTATGAATTTTCAACATGATAGTGTTGTTCCAAATGGAATACTTTTCAGCAGACTTACCAGAAATGACGTTAGTCACGTTGACCACGTAAGTTCGCATAATCACGCTGCCTGACAAAATATCGTCTGCTTTTTAAATTTTATAGTTGCTACAACTTTACATAATACTTAAAACTTTCATCTGTGTGGAGCTGCAATCACCACATTTGTCACAACACTCTTTTAACGCCATTCTCGGAGTTTTGAAAAAAAGGAGGTGCCCCTCCTTTTCACTACGTAGCGAAAATGGCGTCCATTGAGTGCGAGAAGTGTCCATCGTTGCACACTCCAGATTTTGACCGTTAGAAGTGCACCATCCGGGTACTTGCAGCGCACTCCATTTTTGCTACTACACAAGTGGAAACACACTACGCCCTCAAACTAAGCATTCGAAGTGCTGAAGTGTGCGATTTGGAACAGACTGCATGTTTACATGTGTTTTTGTTGTTTTTTGTTCTCTTTCTTCCTCTCTAAGTGAAATTGCCCCCACTTAAATTGCGATGCATGTAATTAAGGCTTTATGTAGCCAAATTAGCAGCACTATTCAACAATGTTACAATAAACCATTTCAAACTTTACATATAAGTGCTTTCTTGATCACCCTTTTACTAAAAACACCTAGAAACAAAAATATACCACTGCTGCGGGCACCTCACCCGAACTGGGCACGTGGTGGTGGCCCCACGTAACCGTGGTGGGCGTCCCTTATTTTCATTTCTGAAAGGTGGCAACCCTAGATGGATCCTCTAAGTACTGTATAAAATATATGACAATTATTTTCCCACATTATTCTGGATACCATAACATATAAGGTTTCTCACCTTCCTTTCGCCTTTCTCTTTTTAAATGTTTCCATTCCGTAAATAAATTAACTAGACAGCCTTTTGATACCCACTAAGAAAGTAGCCTACACTGTACTTAAGAATAACTTACTTCATTGTCTTTCCATCAATAGGTGATGGGCCGTTCTCAGCTCAAAATGCCTGGGCTGATTTTTTTTTTGTCCCAGTCCAGCCATGCACTGCTTAATACTGATCCGATGAGGTGGAGGTAGATGGCAAAATGCCATTCTTCTCCTTCCATATCATCAACAAAATCCAAATCCGAGAGATTGATAGGGATTGTACATTTAAAAGTGAAATAATGTGGCAGTCATGTTGTCTTTTCTTCTTGCAGGTTAGGCAGTTGTAACCCAGTCTCTGCTAGACTCCAGCTAATAGCCGATTTCTCAATGAAAGTCACAGGACTAGTATGCGTGATGTCATCTGACTTTCACAAAAACTGTATTTTTACATAATAGGCAGAATGTGCTATTTCAGCACATTCTGTTTTCTATGGTCTAGCTTTTTAAAAGAAATATAGCAATTTGTGGGTGCAGCTCAGTAGCTTCATTCTGGACTTGTCCGTGAGCACCCCTAGAGTGCAGTATCACACTGGAAATGTTCTAAGAGTGGAAGTTCTCCAAAAAAAAAAAATCGCTAAAACACTTTATATTAAGACACACATATTCGCCATTTGCTATGCAAGAATTCACCCTATATAAGCTTCTAATTACTCTTATAGTTATTACGTAAGTTGTTGCACATAGATAGATAGATACTTTATTGATCCCCAAGGGGAAATGTACAACAATGTACACAGGATGAATGAATTATGAATTATGATCTAAATGCTTAGTATGAGGTTTGTAAGGTGGTAGTAACATTAGAACAGTTATTTACTCCCAATAATGCTTACCAAAGATGATCTATCCATATAGAACTAGACACAAAATCACTGTGCTAATATTGTACAAATAAATCAGTATTAAGTCTTAGTAATGCAGATTATGTTCCCTATTCTAAAGATGGGTCTTGTTTACATTCAATTTACAATTAATTTGTCACATATTAACCCTCATGTGGCCCCTATTCTAAAGCTGCCCGAAGTATACAACAAGCCAACAGCCAAATTAGCACACATACGTCTTTTATCAATGTAAACGAGATACCATAAACATTTATTCAAATCTCCCTTTCTTGCTAACTTTGTGGCTTATGAATAAGCAAGTCTCAAAATATTCTCACAATTCTCATAATATTCTGTATTACAGACTTAATGATTTATTAATTGATTTGCTTTATTAGCCTTTAGATTTTGTGCCTAGTTCCATATGGATACACTGTTGAGCATTATTAGGAGTGAAAAACTGAATAATAAGCTGAAAGAGGTTTTTCTGAAGATGACAGAGGTTTTTCTGAGACTAACACAATTGCGTCTGAAGCTGACAGAGGTTTTTCTGAAGATGACAGAGGTTTTTCTGAGGGTGACGCCGTTTTTCTGAAGATGACAGAGGTTTTTCTGAGACTGACATCTGAGTCTGAGATCTGAGGATGTCCTAAAATGAACACTGTACATATGGGCATTAGCATAGACAGCCACCATATCTTGTCTATTGGTGTGACCACAAACAGTCGTGTGACAAAAATACATGTTCCTCTGTTTCTGGTTGTTACAAGCACAATCATTTTACTGTTGTAACTACCCAAGCTGTAACAATGCATGGTGATTTTCTACAGGGTCCATGTTATGTGGTGGATTTTATGCCTGTTAGTAAATGAATAAATGGGAGGAGCAGGGGAAATGAACAGTCTTCTAAAGATATTAGAGTATGAGAGGAAGTGAAGATAAGAGGAGGAAAGGGCTGCATGAGTCTGACAGGTTTCTACCTCCTCCTAACCTTAGGCATAGCGTGGAATGATTTGTGTAGACAGGCCCTCTCTGTCCTGCTGTGTTTTATAGGTGCATCAGAGGCAGAGATTCCCCTTTATGACAGCTCTTGGAGGGGTGAGAGCATCTCACCTCATGGTCCATGCGTCTCCACTGGTGGACAATAGGCAAAGACATGTCTATAATGTCAGGGAATCACCAGTAAGAATAATACTGTTACCAGCATATGTGAAATACATGCCACAGAAAGATTTACTATGACTTACATGTAAAAAGAGAGGCTTTCAGCATGCAAATGTCGAAATTCTAAACAACAAAAACATTGTGCACAAATTTCATTTTACAGTTACATCATACTCGATAGATCCTTTCGCTTAATTTTAATATAGGAGATCATAACCTCTATTTTTGTTACATATCATAGTCCTTGAAATTTGTCCTTAAAGTGACTAACATACAGTATGATAATTTGCATGCATTGTATAATTTTAGACTAATCTTAGTCCACATTCAGATGTACCTTAAATAATTAAAAAGAAGAAACCTTGGGCAGTTACGACGGCTCAAGGGGTTAGCCCAACTGCCTAGGGCAGGTTTTCAGTCTCTCAGATGGTGATTAGTCCACTATTATTCCATTAGGTACACATTATAAGAAAACTATGGAGTAAATATAGCAATATAAGAGTCCCATTATAATCCCAGGATATAGTCCCATATAATTAGGAGCAGTCAAGCCAAAGGGCCAGCTGGAGGCTGTATAAATCATGTCACGGTCGTCTGTGGAGCTGAAGGCAGCCCGCCCAGGAAGCCAGGGACGGAATCAAACTATACATAAAACTGAATTAATCTGATTTTGAAGAAAACTATTGTTATATTATAAGCTTATGAGATAGTTTTTTTGTTTTAAAAAGGCTGTAGGGACAATACCATACCAAAGACCATTTTTTTTCTTGTAGATGAACGGGGGTGAGAGTGTTTGAAGATAAATCATTATGGCCACCTGATGCTGTGCTCTTATGTGTTTATACTGAGCGACTGTGATTATGCATCAGCCTTAAGTGGTTTCTTGCTGTGTAGTGCCCTTGTTCCTCTAAAGAGATCACACTGACTTGCTGTGCAGACAGTTTCATATCAGAACTAACACAGGAACACAGTTCCAGGAGTATAATGAAGATACTGCTTCTGATTTTTAGTATAGGTTATTATACTGTACAGAGGAAAATGTTCATTACCCCATCACAAGGGAAAGGGGGTTATGCATAATCTGTTATAAAGAATTCTCTTCATCATGTGCTGAAATAATGTTTTCACAATTATTCATTACTCAATTCCAGCTGAAGGTTCTCTGTACAAAGTGCCATTCCCCTTTAGTCCACCGGGGTCCAGTATTATCTTTTTAATTTTTGTTCCAAGCAATGAAGAGCCAAATTGCATTATACGGTCTTCTGTGCTCCTTAAATATGGTGCTCAATCTTTTCACAAATTAATCAGCAACCTATTTGAAATATATTTATAATGTTTTCAACTATGCTCATGACACGGAATGTTTATCTTGCAGACCAGAGCATTATTACAGCTTAATATGCCAATAGTTGATTGGCATTATCAGCAGAGGATAAGCAGCATGTGACAGCTTATGTTTGAATGTCCTGTCATAATCTACTTTATGGCAGTATTTGCCATTCCTGCCAATACATGCCTAAAGTAAAATCTCAAGACTAAAGCTTTGTGTACAAATGAAAAAGATCAAGACATCATATCTTAGACATTTGTCTGTAAATCAATATTTTAAAATTAAAATTTACTGTGAGAGATTGTTTAATTGAAAACAAATGCAGATTGAGACCTCAAAACATGTTTAACTAGCTTGTCGAGACATTCTGCATGCTTGAATGCTTCACTAAGCCAGTTTATTATGCATTTCATTGATTGCTTATAAAAGGTGACGATTTTATTTGCAATGTATTATATTTTGTAGGCCAGGGTACTGTGGTCTGTCCATCACATATGATGGCAAAAACATCACTAGGTCATATAAACCTTTTGGTTGTCTCCTAAAATGTAATGTCTGTGTTTGAATTTGTAACTGTTTACGCCTCAAAAGAATCTCTTCTCATTGTGCAACAGCAACACACCCACAATTACCTGTCTGCCCATACCATGTGACAGTTTTTCATAACATATAATTTCTCAGATACTCTTCTAGTTTAAATATAATGCCATTTATTTGCATTCAAAATGTACACCCAGGGAATGGAACCTTCATATAAATATCAAAACCTATTTACCAACAAAGACAAAATAATGTTTTGGAATGGCAGCTGGAATTGGTTTGCCAAACTCTATTGGTGACATATATCAGCCCATGTCAGAACAGAAGACATAAAGAAAACAAAGCCCTTTTCAAAGAACCTCAGTACCACAAGCTGTAAATTTGAACTGCAAAGAAAGCCTCTTGATAAAATGCTCTATAAAAGCAACAATAAAACAAAAATACAAATACACAACATTACAGCTTCAACATTAATTTAGTACATTAAAAGTAAATAAATAGTAAGTAAGCTAAATGTATTTATGAAGGTCATTTAATAACACCTATCGCTGACAAAAGTACAATACAATACAACTGTTCAATTGTTTATTTTGTACAATTCTGCTGTACAAAAATAAAAAACAATAGGTGGTCATTTAATGATAAATGAAAGACTAATTAGAAAAGTATATTTATTTATTTTTATAATATATAATATTTAAATGAGAAACAGAACAAAACAAACACACAGGGATGATATACAGCAAGAGTATTAGGCGACTAGGAAAGCCATTGAATATACGTGATTTTAACAATGTTGGCAGATGCTCTCCCTTTTACAGTCATTAAACTTAATTCCAAAATGGATGGGGAGTCAATGCACGGATGCTGAGACAGGAGTGTGATGTTCACGCTTTGTAATAGTGAACATTGCGGCTTTCGCCTGTTGTACCGCAGGTTGCAGATGCCTTAACAAAGAAAGGGAGGCCAAGTTAGAGGGAATGCGGTAGTCCAGATGTAATGACAGCATGGGCTGCCTTTTCTACATTATAGAATAAGAAATATTTGTGGTATTGTTTTATTAATAACTGATTAAAACAGTTTTTAACAACACAGTTTCTGTCAAGACAGAGCTGTCAAGACTGATCCTCAGATGTCTGATATGGGATACAGGTTAAGTAAAAATTAAAATCTATCTATCTATGTATCTATTAAAAATATGTTAATTATATATAACTTCTGATTTGCACATAAAAGAGTAAAAAATGGACTGTATTTTTTTTTTATTTAACCCTGACCCTCTATTTTTCATCCTTTAGGAGTGTTATGTATTGTATTGTATTAAGGAGCAAGCCCAACTGCCATGCAGGTGCTAGAGTAATGCAAAGGTTTGCAGTTAAAAGTCACTTAGCAATTAGTCAATGGTGTTAATTAAGCATAATAATCCCAAAATATAGTCCGGTCAAGCCAGAGATTGTCAAAAATTCAAGACAGTGTAGTGGCAACTTGACATGATGCTGTCACACATGAAGTCAAATGGTGAGATCAAAGAGATAAAAAATATTAAACAATATTTAATTATACTGAAGTCTCACATGCAGACTGTATCACTCAAAAATGAAAAGCCGTATGTGGATATTTATACCTGAATGACTGTATGGTGAATATACTTGGACATTTTAATGTGACTTTTGTGTAGACCCGGTTATGGTGCAATAGCATGTGTGTAGACTATATTGTATGCAATGATGTGAATTAATATATTGACTGTGTGGTGATATCTGTCAAGTAATTTCAATTTGGGTGGTAAAGGAGTTTTTGTAGAGGTTGTAAAAAATGTAGAAATGTTTTTTAAAACTAAAGAAGGGCCACAAGGGATGTACAGTCATGTAATTAAAAACAATCCTCTATGGATACGTCATACTGGATCAAGAACTTCAAAAATTCATGATAACATGCCATTTACTGACAGTTTTATTCTTGTTGTTCTTTTCCCATGTTCAATAATTCAAGGGACCAAATGTTCCTAATTTCAATTATTGAAATCATTTTGGATATTTCACAAAATATGAACACACATACAATTCCTTTACTTTTCACAGACACCCAGCCAAGTATTATTTTATGTATGTTAATTTTAAAATTAGTATTGTTGTATGTCCAAATGTAAAATGGGGGTGGTAGAGTTCAATCTGTCTTCCTATACTCCTATTCTTTTATGGAATTCTTCTGATTTGTGTCAAACAGTGCACTGCTATGTAACTTTGGGTTAGTAACCCCAATATTGGTGGCAATAATAGAAAAGGAGCTATCATTTTACTTGTCAGCACACTTAAGAATACATACATAAATGCTTCATAACACACATACAGCTAATGACACATCTATTATGTGCCATATTTCATTACTATGGAATACTGCACTAGGTGTAGTTCTTCAGCGCTGTATATTATTTTATGTGTTTAAGCAAACATCATTTGCTTGCTTGCCAGCTCAAACCAGTAGTCAGAAGGAGTATGAATTATTTATATTTAGACACAAGGGTGTTTTACTTATGATACTGTATGTAGTACTGGGACCTGTTGTTGTGTTATCTGCTGAATATGGTTCAAACAACCATCTGTCATCCGCTCACTACCCCCAGACCAAAGAAATGTTTCAATGGTTTTAACTCATAGTCTACATCTGATGTCATGCATTTGAACATACATTTATAGATCCACATATCTATTAGCCTTCTTAATTATTCTTTTCTCCTCACCCCTCCCTTTTCAAAGGTCTGCTAAAGGTCAGTCATGTTTTCCAAATCCTAATTATCACTGTAATGAGAACGATATAATGGAACAGTCCATTAATCTCTAAAATCAGTATTATCATAGGACTGTGTCAATGTTCAGTCATTCTACATTGACCTTTGCCCCATAGGATAGATCTACAAATGGAACATTTTCCTATTAGAGCGCTCAGGAAAACAAATGAGCATTTGTTAATGCATGTGAAGCAGTTAGTAACATGCAATACAATTTGAAAAAATTGAAATATGTAATGTAAAAAATGTCTTTCTTTATGATGCACAAAATATATTTTTCTTTACAATGTATGGTTAGTGGCTAAGTCACCAGTTCCTTTTTGAAAGGATTGCTATCAACTTCACATGAGACTCTTGATGAGATCCTGCTCCTGGAAGCCCTGCAACTGCTTCTCAAAATGGCACTGCCTAACTGGACTTTGAATGTTACTACTGTTTCATCTCCCTTGTTGACTTTACCATCATGTCAGGCTGTCACCTAACAATTCAGCCAAAACTTTAAAAACTATGGCTTGATGTGGGACTACTATATTTTGGGATTATTATGATGTTCCATGATATGCTATCTGTGCGACTGATAATTGTAATTCTAAGATTAGATAGATACATAGATAGATAGATAGATAGATAGATAGATAGATGGCTTCATGTCAGGTTTTTATTAGACTGTCCAGAACTTTTAGCAATGACTGCCCTTTAATGATGTAGGATTATTTTGGAATTATTATGATGTTAACACCATGGACTAATTGCTATCTGAGAGACTGCTAATTACCAACCTTTGCATGACCCTAGGGAGTTGGGTAAGCCACTTGAGCTGTGGTTATGCAGATAAAATAGACGTTTATTTTTCCTAAACTTTACTAGAGATAAAATATTTTTTCCCCTTGCCCCTGTTGTTTATGGGTGCTTTTTGCTGTGAAGTGCCATGAGTCATGACTATTGCATGAGGGTGCTGTATAAAACTGAATTGAATTAATATCTGATATATTTGTGAGTGTAAATAAGTTAAGGTATGCTACAGGCTAGGGCTTGCTGTTATCATTATTTACAGGAGTTATTAAAAAAATACTATTTGTTAGGCAGTGTACAGTATAGTCCTACAATACGGACAGTAGGGGCCTCCTGAAAGTCAAAGACAAAGTCAGTTTTATTTGTCAGTTTCTTCACATGTACTTGACATACAAAGGAATCGAAATTACGTTTCACACTTGTCCCATGCGTAGACGTTGACAACAATAAAGTGCAGATGCACAACAAAGACAGTTCTAACAATAAGGTAAAAAAGTGCAAGTAGGCTTAGGGCCTCTTGTGAGCATGCAGTATGCAACTTTAAGGACCATTACAAAATCATTCAAATTGCTATTGACTGTGATGGGGGTAGTATGTCAGTGTGTGTGTGTGTGTGTGTGTGTGTGTGTTTGTGTGTGTGTAAATATGTGTGTATGATGGGATAATACTATTTTGTGTGTGTGTATGTATGAGTATGTGTGAATGCCGAGGAGATAATGGGAGGAGATAATTGCAATTTGAATAAAAACTAAATTATAAACAAATTTTACTATGCCATTATGTTAATGGGTGATTCTTCTGATCATTGATCACATGATAAGGGGTGTGTTCTACAGTTCACACTCAAAGGCCAGAAATATATCTCCTGGCATTTCCAACATCAGTCAGAACTGACAAAGCTTTCTGAATGGAAAGTGAAATGTTTTCAAGCTCAAAAAGAAGTCTAGTTGCCTTAACTGAACACGACCACCACAACCTGGATGAATAAGAATCTAGACAGACAACAGTGTGCTAAGGTGTTAAAACATTTAGTCTATTTTTTCCTGTTGAAAACTTATATTTATTCACCACTAGATGGCCTTAGTGAGCATTTGAAGCTTATATGAGGCTTTGAGAAATGAACCATTTTGCACAGATTTGCTGAAAAGCTTCACTAAGCCTCACCTTGCCATCACTATCCCAGTGGGCCTACCTGCCCATCTTAAGCTAAACTTAGCTCGTTTATTATTATCACATATGTACATTCATTTATAATAAATGTTGACTGGAGAAACACTCTTAAACCCACTATGTGTAAGTTTTATTTTTTTCGTATGAGAATTTCTCCCATCTATATTCTCATTTGGTACCCAGCCACATCTATATATAAATGGAAATTACCAAGTTTACGGGAACACTACAATTTATTCATGGAGGTAATTACCATCGTTTTACATTATATTTTTAAAATAAAAAATGTATTTTTAATAAAAGACGAAGATAAATAGAAGATAAATCCTACACATAGTGGCTTTAAGTGAATTTATATCAGATTGTTACTGCTTGTGTAACCTGCATCATCCTGCACAGTAGCCACATGTCTGGGCTCGCGGTTGGGGGTGGTTACACATGGATCACGACCAATAAAAAGAGAAGGCTTTCAAACAATGATGGTAGCTCTACCATCACACACAGGTCTATCATCCCACTGTAGTTCACCACACTCCCTACTCACTTCCACACAATGCAAAGCAAACATAAGCCTAGGGGACGGCCACAAAAGAAATTCAATGTATAGGCCTATGGTTGAGGCAGCAAAATCCTGGATGATTTTTAAATTCCACCCAGACATATTTTTAGGTCTCAAGACATATTTTGAGGAAATGTCAAGGAAAAGAGAACGTCTGGTCCTATCTCCCTATCTCTTCAAAAGGAGATATTTTTATGAATTTACAAAACTTTGGTCAAATTCTGAACCTGAACAAGCAGAATGTAATATTATAGACAACCAATCTGGTTCTATCTTTGAATTCTACAGTAGGAACTAGCCCTAGTATCCAAGTTTCAAAGCTCCACATGCTATATTAAAGGAGCTATTAATTTAGACAAAATGTAAAATTTGCTAAATTCAGCCCTTTTAAATTTTTGGAATTTTTTAAATGTTTAAGTGGCTCCAAGTCTCAATCGGTTCTAGCATCCTTTCTAACAAGGATTCTGAAAAAAACAACAACTTTGAACTGATAATATGCCTAATTTTTACAGCAGATGACCTGTCTACAAGACACGGAGCTGATCCCTGTTGATTTGACAAGAGCTGGAGCCCTCCTCATGGCTGTTGCTGAACATGACCTTTCCAGAGCCAGACCACAGGGGTTTTAGATGCCAGAGCAGAGATTTTTTCCTTGGGTTCTCTATGACTTAAAGACTGCAGAAACTGTTCTCTATTTAGAGTATTTTCATTCCTAGCTGTCACTGGCCTTCCACTATTGGGACCTATAATGGGACATGTTTTAGTCAAAGTAATAATTGTTCAATTATAATGGAATGATCCACTATATCAATCACCGCTATCGATGCCAGTTGTGTTAAGCATTATCATTATTTTGTTCAAAAGGTATTTGTTTTGATCACCTCCCAAAAGTTACAAGTGCACTACAATACAATTCCAATTGTTAGTAAAATAGACCTGAATAGACAAGAAGTATTCACTGTCTGTAAATCAACACATTTACTCCAAGATTTGTGAAGCCTGAGCATATTTAAGAACTACAGAGCAGTGGAAGAATCAATATCCTGTTCTCATCTGAACAAGCTGTGAATCAACAGTGCAGTATTCTACAAATGTATCATATACATTAAATTCAATTCAATTCAATTTTATTTATATAGCGCATTTTTACAAAAGGCATGTCACAAAGCGCTTAACACAAGAGGCCCAATGAGCAACAGGGGCAAGGAAAAACTCCCTAGCAGCGTTTTTTGTTTTTACTTATTATGGTAGAGGAAGAAACCTTGGGCAGTTCCGACGGCTCAAGGGGCTAACCCAACTGCCTAGGGCAGGTTTTCAGTCTCTCAGATGGCGGGTAGTCCACCATTATTCCATTAGATACACATTACAAGAAAATTTTGGTAAATAAAGTAATATAGGAGTCCCATTAGAATCCAAGGATATAGTCCCATGTCATTAGGCGCAGTCAAGCCAGGGGCCAGCTACAGGCTGTATCGATCATGTCAGGGTCATCTGTGAAACTGAAGGCAGACCGCCCAGGAAGCCAGAGATGCAGGATCAGGCAGTGGAAGGCAGGGGTGACCCTCAGCAGGGAGGCAGTGGCATGGACCGTGGAGTGGGTTGAGGACCATTCAGGAGCGCCGCCGGATCACGTTGGAAGAAGGTCCCAGGAGAACCCAGGAGGTGCAGGCGCAGGCAGTGGAAGGCAGTGATGACTCACGGCAGGGTGGTAATGGCATGGAAAATCAGAGAGGAGATGAGTTAGAACAGTCTCCATCAGATTTCAGAGAATGTGAGTTATATTGCATGTGAAACCATATACAGATGTTGGCTAAGTGAAGAGAGAGAAGTAAGTGGAGAGGAAAAGAGAGGAGGAGAAAGAATAGTGAAAACTGTACGGGTTAACAGATGGGTGGATTGTGGCAGCATTAAACTATAGCAGCATAACTAAGGTATGATGTATAACAAGCCAACACCACCAAAGGAAATGGTCAGTGGCCACCAAGCCCTGGACGGGAGCTTACAGCAGAGGCAGTCCTTTCCAATAATACCCTGAGGAGGTGTGGCTTACCATACACCATCCCTGGGGTTAAGTAAAATTGTCTGGGTGTGTTTATATGTAACATGTCATTTCATATTTCTGTTGATATTCTTAGCAATAAAAAATTAATGAGAAAAAAAAACCATACACCATCCCTGACTAAAGGGGTCAGTAAATAGAAAGGTTTTGAGTCTAGACTTAAAGGTGTTGAGAGTGTCCGCTTAACGAATGTTAGATGGGAGTTTGTTCCACAGGACAGGCGCACGATGGCAGAATGCTCTTCCTCCCATTGTCGATTTTGATATTCTAGGAATTACTAGGAGACCAGCATTCTGTGACCTTAGGGGTCTAGAAGGGTGGTAGGGAACAAGTAAGTCTTTAATATATGCTGGAGCATGGCCATTAAGGGCTTTATATGTTAGGAGAGGTATTTTAAAATCAATTCGGCTTTTAACAGGAAGCCAATGTAAGGAAGCAAGGACAGGTGTGATATGTTCATATTTTTTTGTCCTAGTGAGTGCTCGTGCTGCAGCATTTTGTATTAGTTGAAGGTTTTTGATGCAGCTAGTACCACATCCAGAGAACAGTGCATTACAATAGTCAAGTCTGGAGGTAACAAATGCATGTATTAGTTTTTTCTGCATCCTCAAAAGAAAGGAATTTTCTGACCTTAGCAATGTTGCGTAAATGAAAGAATGAGGTTTTGGAGATATGCTTTACATGACTATTTAAAGAGAGGTCTTGATCAATATACACCCCAAGGTTCTTGACCTTTGTGTTAGGTGTGAGTGAAAGGTCACTAAGTAAGCTCTGATGATGGGGTAAAGTGTTGGTCAGGTTTTTAGGGCCAATCAACATGACTTCAGTCTTATCAGAGTTTAAGCAAAGGAAATTCTTAGTCATCCAGTTTTTGATGTCACTGAGGCAGGCAACAAGTTTTGTTACTGGCGTACAATCATTAGGCTTCATTGAAAGGTATAGTTGGGTGTCATCTGCGTAAGAGTGGAAGGTAATGCCATGTTTTCTAATAACAGATCCCAAAGGTAGCATGTAAAGGGTGAATAGCAGAGGTCCCAGTACTGATCCTTGGGGTACACCATACTTGACTTCAGTGTGGCATGATGCTTCATTATGTGCATGTACAAACTGGTAACGTCCAGTAAGGTATGACCTGAGCCAGGCTAATGCAGGATCTTTGATGCCAATCATATGCTCAAGTCTATGTAGTAGGATGCTGTGATCAATAGTGTCAAAAGCAGCACTTAGATCCAGTAGGATTAATAATTAAATGCATCCATTATCAGATGAGATAAGGAGATCATTGTAGACCTTTACTATGGCTGATTCTGTGCTATGGTATGCTCTAAAGCCAGATTGATAGGTTTCCTGAATGTTATTTGCGTCCAAGAAGGTACGAATTTGCTTAGACACTATTTTTTCAAGAATCTTTGATATAAATGGGAGGTTGGATATAGGTCGATAGTTAGCCAGGACATCAGGGTCAAGGTTGGGCTTTTTGATTAAAGGCTTAATGACAGATGTCTTGAAAAGTTTGGGAACATGTCCTGCTGCAAGAGAGTGATTTATAATATTAAGTATTGGCTCAGCTAGGTTAGGGAGAGTAGCCTTAAGGAGATCAGTAGGAATTGGATCCAGTAGACAAGTAGAGGCCTTACTTGATGAGATCAGCTTGATAATTTCAGATATACTGGCAGGTGTAAACAAGTCCAGGTATGCTATAGGTCGGCTAGGACTTGCTGTTTCCATTATAGGGGAACCAGCTGAATTTGAGGTTTGAATGGTGTTATTTATTTTACACACATAACAAACACAGACACTACTTCTTTTCTAATCCTTTTAAGTAAAAAAGTGATCTTTCAAGCTTTCAACAATTGCATTGAATTTAATCATAATAACTGACAGTAATTTGAAAGAGCTTGATGGTCAGCCATTAACTTTCATTTATCTGCCAGCTAACGCTAGCATCGAAACTAACAGAAATTTTAGCAGCCTTTTTTAAAAAATGCTTTAAGTGGAAATTAATTATATTGCCTGAACCTGACTTTTTAGCTTGTCCTCCTTATACGTAGCTTAAAAATACTTTAAAAACAGTTTGAAGACAGAGAAATCAATGGAAAAGTGTATCCTTCATTACTGTAGCCTTCATGTCACACCCTGACAATCGTGTCTGTAAAGGCATACAGTATTTGATGTGATTTTACCGCGGCTTTACTCTTTTGATTTATTTTCTCGCAGCTCCATTACCAGAATGCAACCTGCAGGTTTATGTTGACCTATTCAACTCCCCTAACAGCAGGACTTTGCTCAACAGCAAATAAGTTGTACGTGTACACAAGAGATGAAAAATGGATGATTAAAAAGTGCAAAGGTGGCACTGAAAAGTCCAGAATTTTAAAAGTCCAAAATTCTAGAAACTGATGAGGCCAAATGTAGTAAGATAAGTACATTTTTTGCTACAATCAATGGCAGCGAGAGTAGGTACAACACCTGAAGACAATAAAACGGACAATATGTTAACGATAAGCTAAAGGAGCAGTGCACATAAACAATGTCTGCAAACCACCATTCATGTTTAGGCTATATATTTTTGGGAGAACACTTGGGAGCCCTTCGCCATCGGCGCAGTAATATCCTCACTCCTGATAAATCTCCTGATCAGGTTTTTTGTGATTTTAGCAGTATGGGCAGGGATCCTGATGAAATCAAGGTCCAAGGGTTTTGAGGACCTTAATTTTGTCTAACTTTACCTTTGCCATCTAACATTAGCCATCTTTTTAATTCCTTTTAGTTCCTTTTATCTACTGACTTCCATATACTCTTATCTTTTGAACCTGTGAAAACAAAGTGTGACAAAGCAGATGCTGTTCAGCTTTAGCTTTTTATACAGTAGGGTTCATGTAATGCCTTGCCATCCAAACACATTTGTGTAAATGCCAAAATTGAGTTTTACCAAATTAATTAAAGCAGTAGTCTCAGTGTTAATATTATCCAACAGTGTTTGTCTAACAATACCAAACATGTCTGGGACAAATATTACTTGAATTAGTAGCCTACAATACTTACCTCTAATGTTGTTAATCTTGAATATTGCATAAATCTTTTGATTGCCTGCTGGTGGAATAGGTCTGTCTGCTCTCCATTCAGTGTATGACAGAAGGTGAATTTCACTGTTTCACTGCCGACATGAACCTTTTCAAGAATGGAAAACAATTATTCGAAAGAAAGGTTGCTGGTCCGGAACGAAAACAATTCGTTTCTGTAAAGAACCTGGTTTGTCTTCCCTTGTTTAGATAAGATCAGAGTAATACATAGCCTACATCATGTATGAATAATGGCTATATTATGATATATGATATGATGTGAAAACTTTAGTACAGACTCCAAGTGCTATATAAAAAAACACAGAGAAGACCATACATAAAATATACAATACAAAAACAAATAGATCAAAAAATTTACATACATGTAAGCATCTTTCAATGTCTCCACAGCCCAGGGCAATATCTTGTGTCCCTCTGTTTTGAGTCTGAGATTGGCATTATTATACTGTTTTTCAATTCTAAAAGCTGCCACATGAATTTAAACATAAAATTCCTCTACAAAGCATGGAAGGTGGTACATTACTATTAACAAATAATGTACTGCCACTTGCCTATCTTGGAAGCTTATAGAAGATCCTAAATGCATCATTTTAATAAAACACTACCTGTAGCTTCTTGGGTTTTGTTGTATTTACACCATAAATGTGTTGTATAAAAAGGAGTGCAATAGCCTCTGAAGAGATTAACTTTAACATCATCTGTGCACATACAGTATGGAATCTGCAAGCCAACATATTGGCCTGTGCATATTGCTTACAGTACACTGATGCTGTATCATCACCATACAGATCCTCAGTGATGATGTGTCCCAAATATCGCACTCTCTTAACCACAGTGCGGTCAGACAGTAAGAATGGCCATATAGCAATAGTGCTGATTTCACATTATTGTAAATTTCATCACAGATTCTTTTAGACAGCATTTTAGAATGTATACTGTATATATGTGGGTTAAAGTCTAAATTCTAAAATCCCCAAAGGAAGACGCAGCATCGGCAGATGTGTTCTGGTTAAGTCATGAGCAAAGCGAGCACTTGGAGTTTTCAATTAAAGTGAAGAGGTGTTCATCCAAAGATCCACTTCCCTTAAAGAGACTTATCACAGATGAGATTCTGTTGAAAAAGGAAATTAATTAAACTGTGACTCTGAACAGATTGCATAGAACGGTTCTTTGATGCAATCTAAATAATTCATGTCAATTTCTGAGATAAATCATAAGTCAAAATTAGCAGTTATATCCACCAGTCTGTAGGTTAATCATTCTAATGTTGTACCAAAACTACAGTACACATTACTGTGTGTTACCATACACTCTACCAATATCACTCTCATTTTTTCCATGTAGTTCTGAAAAATTATAGACTCATTTGCTTCCCACTCATAATCATTTGCTTTTTCTTCTTTCTGTCATCAATAATTAAAGCGTACAGAATTTTGGTATATTCCTTGGGAGACAGCAAATCCACCTGTTTTTTCTCTAAAAGCCAATCATGGAGAGCCTTTGTCAAAAAACAGAATGGATAAACCTGTTTAATTGGTCTCATTAGATAATTTCTAAGCCACATTAGTCATACTTCATTCTTCCAAGATGACCCAGCTGATTATCGGCAGCTATTAAAATGTCCAACCATTAATTAAGTCATTGGGGCATATCAGTGGTCAGACTACCAGCCTTCTAGTTTCCTGTGTCACTGTTATTAGGATCTAATTACATGTGTGTTGTTTTCCATTTCCAACCTTCGTGACAGGTGTCACACATCATTAGCATTCTTTTGACTAAATCTGCACTTCAGGTTTTAACTTGTTACTATTTATGAACATAGATAGCACTGAATAATCATCTGCAATGTGATTTTGCTTTAAAAAGGAGCTTACTGATTTTATCGGTTTTGACAAATGCTCATGTAAATTGGGTTTTCAACTTTCAACTGTCACTACTCACTGTCTAACATTTTTGTTTCTTATTTCACAGTTACCTTTACCTCTACTGTTATTCATAGGTCTACTTTTTATTAATTTTCATTTTCCATATGTTTGGGTCAAGTCTATAAACCAAATTGATATGAAAGTTGGGGCAGCGGATCTCATTTTATATGCATTAAATCTTTGAAATCTTCATGTTTATCTATTTTCTTTGGTTTTTAATGTCAATGTTTAGGCGTATCAGTTTTTGGATGGTGATAGAGGTCTCTTAGGGTAATAAGATGTAGACTTGGCAGAATGTCCTTTTATAGTGTGGGCAGACCTCAGAGAAATGACCACATACAGAGGGAGAGATGCAGGGCGGAACGGCACGTACTTCTCAAATTTCACTTGTTTATGAGCCTGAGACAGATATTGTCTCAGTGTACGCTCACTGTTATGGTTTTATTTCCGAGCCAAAAATATTGATTTAGTATGTTTATATTTATATCACTGAGTACATATCATTGTATGCTCTGGTCTTGCTCCTTATTGTGTGAATATAGCCATATGTTATGGATAAATGATCATTTCTCCTAAATGTAACATCATCACTTAAAATAAATAAATAAAATGAATTCAATAAAACCATATTACACAAGAAATGTTAAAGGTGCTCTAAGCGATGTGACACGTTTTTAGGACTAAAACGTGTTGTTACATACAGCAAACATCTCCTCACAATCTGCTAGCTGCCTGTCCCCTGAACACACTGCAAAAAAACGCGGTCTCTGTAGACAGCCCAGGCTCCACAAACGGCTAAAAAACACAGTGGGCAAACCTAGCATAACAAGCGAAACGAAACATAACAAACGTTGTTCCAGCCAATAAACGACAAGAAGGATTTGGAGGAGGGGTTGGGTGGGGGTTGCACGTTCATGAGTCTTTCAGGAAGCATGGGAGGGAGGGGGAGGAGGGATCTATCCTCCGTTTTGTTTGACAATACTTCGAACGTCAACAAGAAGTGACATCAAACACCATTGCTTAGAGCGCATTTAAATTATATTCCTCAAACCTCTGAGTTAAAGGGGAAATCTGGTGTGATTTGGACCTGGACTGTACTGGAAGATGTTACCGAGTACAAACATATATCCAATGCCCACCTCTGTTCACCCCCAGCATTCCGCATTAAGCCGTTTTTAGCCGAAGTTTTCATTAGCCTTACACTGCTAGCTATAGGGGCACAGCTTTGCCTATGCAGCTAAATCGCTATTTTTACACCATTAACAAGGTTCAAAGTTACTCCACACTTCACTGGTAGACTTCTGAAGGTCCTGACATTTAAAACGAGACAATGAGAACTTTGAAGGTGTACAGGTACTTTATTAAAAAGACAGTTTATAAAGACAGTACCTTCTCAGAATTGCCCGGTCGCCACCATCTTGAAATTAAATCATGTCGATCAAATCAAAGTCGATTGACGAGCTACAACCTTATAAATATCTTTGGTGAAACTATTTTAAGTTTCATCATTTGTTGGTGCTTTAGTGCTCATGTAGACAGTCACCATATATTTTCATCTGAAATCCAAGCACTTCTACAGAATATAATTTTCAAACTGTTTCCCTGTCCCATCTGTTCGTAAATCAACTTATCGTGATTTAATTTCAAGATGGTGGTGACCACAAAATTCTCTGAAGGTACTGTCTGTATTTACGGTCTTTTAAATAAAGTACCTGTTTACTTTCAAAGTTATCATTGTCTCGTTTTAAATGTCAGGGCCCTCAGAAGTCTACAAATGAAGTGTGGAGTTACTTTGAACCTTGTTAATGGTGTAAAAATAGCAATTTATCTGCATAGGCTAAGTTGTGCCCCTACAGCTAGCATTGTAAGGTTAATGAAAGCTTCGCCTAAAAACGGTTTAATGCGGAATGCTGGGGGTGAACGGAGGTGAGTATTGGATATATGTTTGTACTCGGTAACATCTTCCAGTACAGTCCAGGTCCAAGTCACACCATTTTTCTCCTTTAAGTTAATCAACGACAGATGATGTTTATGCTTCTCTGGTACCTTCTGTAGTGTCTAGGGATATTGTAGGTAGTTTTCTGTTTCGTCATTGCTTGTTTTTTTTCCATTTTATTCCCATACCTCCGGTGCCATTTTGTCACACACTGTGCTGCCAATGGAGGTAAGAAAAAAATAACTCATGTCTTGGCTGGAAAGAAGTCGTAATAAAATGCATTATCTTTGTATGGAAACTATATATCTTTCATTTGTAAAATGTGAACAGTTCAGTTGACCATCATGTTCACACACAGCAAACAAATCCACTGTATTTACAGACCTTAGTGATGAAGTTTGTGCTGTACAAGTTTGGTTCTTGATTTTACCCTCAGGATTTCCAAACCAATAAAGAAAGAGAATATAAAAGACAACACATTAGGACAATCTGATATGTCTAAGCAAGCAACTTGTAATGGGCTTAGAGAGAATTATTTCAGGTTAATTTTCATATAGAGCAACTGATAAGACACGGAGATCTGCTTATTTCTTCAGACAAGGCATAAAAACACATAAAACGCAATTCTGATCATTTTTGTTGAGTCTTGAGGTGGTGTTTTGAGTCAAAAATGACCATCCGTAAAAAATGAATGTGTTTAAAATTCATCCTGCACACTCCTTTCTGTGAGGCCTATTGAAACTAGATTCCAAAACTGAAAAAGTTGCAAGATGATGTGAAAGGCTCTTGATATTAGATGATAATAGGCTACATGTGCTATGATGGTGCACCCTTTTCGAGATTTCACTTGTTGGATATTTGTATACTCCGAATCCTTGTGTTACTGGAATGAACCAATTCAACCAGCCAAAGCGTAACCATGCAGATTGTAAAGTTAATGTAATGATCATTATTCATCATAATAAATAAAGTTAATGTAATGATCATTATTCTTGTTTGGAGGCTTAAAAAGTATTACATCCCCTATCCATCTACTTGTTTCATGTTTCACAATGTCACACAAAATCTGTATTTTTGTATCTGTCTGTTATTCAAAACAGTAGGCTAGGCAGTTAATTATGCAGTATACTTTTGTAATAATAATAATAATAATAATAATACATGTAAATATTACTTTCATAAATAGGGCACCCATTAAATTATTGACACTTCTTGCAGTTTGTATTTTAAGAAAAATATTCTATTCAATGGTTATACTCTGCAGTTGGGGAATTATTTTTGTCTTCAAAAGCCTAACTAGCAAAGAATATGGCAAGATGTGATTAACGTGAGGCAATTGTGTTAAAACAATGCAAGCACACACAGCATTAGTCACAATTTGGTAAGATATTTAAACTTTATTAAAATAATCCTCTTGGACGAATACTGGGAAATTATGGTGGTCTAATTACACACATATGGAAATAGTAAACTATAGCCTAGAAAGTAGCAATATTCAGAATAGGCTAGTCTATATGATAAATACACCTGTGCAGCATCATCTTCGCCGCGATTTGCGGTCTTTTGACAGCGTTGACATTGAGTGATATGACAAAACATTCCGTGCCATCAGTCCGTAAAATCACGCTACACTTTGAAAGATAAGGTTTTGGAGGCAAGCAAGACTTCATGCGTCCAGGCAGTCCAACGTGTTGAGGGATACAGATACATCAGCTTTGCATCTTAACATGTTTGAACCATCTTGGATAAGCTCACAAGCTTGTAAGGATGGACTGATGTCTTTGACACAAATAGCCTAAAGGAGAAAAAGAATCAGAATCAGCAATTTAGGGTAGCCTAACTCCAAAATTCAAGTAGGCTATCCAATTTCAGAATCTAAGTATAATGAATAGCCTATATGAAATTGTTTACAGGGAGCATGTTGAGAATAAATAGGCAACTAAGCCATTTTATATATAAGGCTACTTCAAACAAAGTTACATACTAACATTTGCTGGGGTATTACAGGAATCGTGAAGCCGCGCTCTTCTCCTCAACCAAGGGAGGCAACACCCAAACCACAAAGACAGTTTAGACAATAATGTTATAAAATTGAGCATATTTCTCTACATAGCCCAACTTAATCTTTAGGACTACATATTACATAATAACCTATTAAACTAAGAGGTTGTTAAATCCTTAGCCAACCTTTTATAGTAAGATAACTTCAGAAATGCACAATTTCTGAATACGTTAATTGAAATATATAATCATTTACCATATTCTTCAGAACAGGAGTTTGTCGGTAGACCAGCTCTGGAGTAATATTATTGCCCGTTGACTCGATGGTCTCTTGAGGTGACTCCTGTTCTGACCTCCGGATGTATGGCGATCTGCGGATCCCGGATAACAAGCCAGAGGCTCTACCAACAGAGTAGTAGCTTGGACCAGTTGACTGCTTGTACCATGCCTTCGTTGGCTGGCAGGCAATGAGAATGGAGATGGCCACAAACACTATGGCAGTTCTGGCGGATTTCTCCATTGCGCACATCTCAAGTGGAAGCCGCTTGCACGCACGAAAAAAAGAGGTGACTACGTCTATTGGTCGCAAGAACTTGCCCTTTATATAGGGGACATCATGACGGATCATGATGTACGTCAATGTCTTGCATGGCCATGATTCATAGCTTATTTCCGTCGCAGAAAACTTATGTGATAAACTTTTATTAAGTGTGTGTGATTATTACGAAATACAATTTTTTTATATATTAACAGCAGTGATACAGCACCATCACTTACTAAATTAATCAATAAAGAGAATAAGCAGCTATTTTATTTTATAGGCCTAAAAAACAATTGTCCAAAACCCACCCAAACAACACCTCTCTCAAGAATAAAATACAGTGGTTGAGCTGCTTAATGGTTTAAAATCCATCTTGTTTATTTGTAAATACACAAACCTGAAACCTCTACATTAGTAAAAATAGAAAAATATATGTAAAAACGAGAGTCTCACAATTCATTATGCAGTGTCCTGCACTGTGGCTCCAATTTGGACTCGAGCACTGCATCTGGACTACACACCCATGGATCTGATGTTGCCCATTGCCATTTCTGCAGCTGGGTCTTTAGTGTCTCCAGAATTTGTCTGTGATTGGGGTCTGAAGCCAAGTTTTTCGTCTCTGCTGGATCAGAGTGTGTGTCATACAGCTCCCAGCGCTCACGGTAATAATAATCCTTCAATGTTTTAAACCAGCCTGTGGGTTGGCCTGTCAGGGTGTGGTTCAGCAGGTCCAGAAAGGTGGGTGACACATATAAGTCCTGGTCAATAGGAAAAGGCATACGATAGTTGAGGTTATGGATCAAGTGAAAGGGCCCCTGGTACACAGATCTCATTGGATAGTACATGGTGACCTCATGCAGGCTCTGGCTGAAGAACACAGTAGACCATGCTGGTTCAGTACTCAAGGCAGGGAGCAAAGAGCGCCCTGTTAACTGGACTAGTGGTCCGCCGGAGAGGTTATAAGGAGGGTAGGGAATAGAAAACCAATCCAAGATAGTTGGGGTAATATCTGTGGGAGAGAAATGAAGACAGTTTTGAAAAACAATATAATCCTAATGAATCCTCAGTCCAATTCAAATAAAGCAATCTTAATCATCTCTCTCTGCCCCTTTCACTCTCTCTGTATATATATAGACCAAATGTATAAGAACAGCTATTGAGGCTGTATGGTTCGTTCCTAGACATTTGCTACTGCTAGAGTAGTTTAGATTTCTAGGCTAATCACATCCTCCATACATGGATAATATCACCTCCTTGTGTTTTTAGGGTGGTACTACATCACAAAAACAACCTGGGAAAACTACAGAATGTAATTCCAGGGAATTACCATTGCATGGAAATGCACACTGTAGTTTTTTAGTTGAGGATTGTGTGGCAAATAGTTGCATTATATTATCAACAATAACTGAAGATGTAGGACAGACATATTGCATGCTTTAAGCTGAAGCAGTTAATTGAAACTGGGCTCACAACCTGGTGCAAGACAACAAAAGTTTAATTGTTTCTTAATTGATGAGTGTTGTTTATTTCAGTGTTGGTTATTAGCTATATTAATGTTTAGCTTTCCTTTGTCTCTTAACTGGTCGTTGATGATGCCAATGCATACTGTAGATCAGGGCTATTCAATTAAAATATAATTTAGGCTACATTTCAAAAGTAAGATCTTAAGTTGGGCTGCACATTTTCAGCAGTAATTAACAAGTAGGAATGACACTTTTCACAAACTCTTATTATAAAACATTTTTTATTTTTTACTCTTCAAATTGACATATGCATTATATAACTCTACAATGAGTTGGGGTGGAGGGGTAGGCAAACTAACTAGCTATTTAGGGTTAGGTGTGTTTCTGATATTCTGCAAAAGACCTAAGTTACGCTCTGGAGGCTCGTAAATGGTGTTTTACTTTTATAGCTGGAGCATCGCCTGGGCCGCATGTGGCCTGCGGGACACCAATTGAATAGGCCAGCTGTAGATCTAAGAATTTTGTGGCACTATATTTTCACCAAGATGTGTAACTCTAGGAGAGCCATATTGTAAGGTCCAGGCAGTTAAACTCCTTGTAGCTGGTCTTGCATCCTGCCGCAAGACTACAATTGTTTAATAGCGCTCAATGATTTCTTAATTAGTTTGCATAAAAACTAAATGCAAACTAATAACAAATTGTTAAATCGTCTTAAACCATTTAAACTGTGACTTAAAAATGTATCCCCACTGAGTTTACATGGGGAAGTTATGCAGCAGCATGGGAAAGTTGGCATATTTCTACAATTAGGTAAAACCCCGGTGTTTGGGGCAGTGGAACCAACACTCTCAGGCCAGCCCTGAAGTAAGGACAGACCGAGGACTTTGAACCGGAATGTCAGTGAAACCAAGCGTAACAATCAGGTAGTCTAAGTTGAAGAGACGTTTTGCCTGCTAACATTTTTTTCAAAAGAGCCAAAATGGACATTAATAAAATCTCTCTTTGGGGAAAAGCGTTGCAAGCGCATGTTTACATTAGTTAATTTTTAACCAATGCAAGTGTTAAATATGCAAGTGCATATTTTTACAGAATATTTTTGTATGTACAGTAAACATTCCAAGTTCATGTAAAACTCCAGTGTTTAAACTGGAAGTGGAAATGCTGGACCGGGGCTATGCACCAGTGTAAGTCCGGGGAAAAGCCTGAGGCTGGCCCCGATCCGTGATGGAAATGCACCACTAGATAGTTTACTGAAAGCACTTTAAAATCACAAAACACTCCCTTCCCACTGTTACTCACCTAGGAGGCTTACATATGCCTGACTGGCCTGTCCCCAGCGCTGCCTATGCTCGGGTGATGACACAAGCATTGGCTCTGAGACCCCTGATTTATAAAGATTGGTCCTCCCGTTAGGGAATGGGATCCCATTGTCAGAACTGTAAATAACAAGGGTGTCTTCTTCAAATCCAGCGTCGCGTAGCTCCTTCAGAACAAGCCCTATGCCTGTACACACATACAGTATAGGACAGGTAATTCATTCATATATTAAGCCCAAAATTCAATATAAATCTGAAACTGAATTTCCTACGAAGTATAATCTCATTTTATCTAATCTACAGTAGTCTAATTACCTTTTTTGTTTTACATCTAATAGTTTTTCAAAGCTTCTCAACATAGACCCTGGAGATCACCCAGTGCTCCTCACATTCTTTATTTAAAAGGCTCTTACCCTGGTCCAGTCTGCTAATAGTGGTGTACTGGGCAGCCAAATCTGCTCTTGCAATCGGAGTATCAGGGATGAAAACAGGAACCTAAACCAAAGTTAAACAATATGTTACTACTCACAAAGGTATATTTGCTGCTCTTGCTTTGTGATATAAGAGAAATATTATATGATGTTTTTACTCCTTACTTTAACTTCATCTGGAGTGTAGTACTTGGGCTCCCAATCTGGAATACAGCCCATTCCACTTTCACCATTTCCAAACATTTCACAAAAGGCACCATATTGTGGTTGGGAATGACCACAACGGTGTGGGTCATGGAATGCCACATAAAGGAAAAATGGACGCCTCTCCTCACCCTTCTGCTGCTCCTCTTTATGGCTCCTCAAAAACTGACGCACTAGAAGTTTGATTTTTGTGATGTTCCTTCCCACCTGCAGTACAGAACTGTTCTCCTCGGTGTAGGAAAAGTCAAACGGGTAAACTGATCCAGGACCAACATGTTTCTTCCCTATAATGCCTAAAATATTAAAAAGAATATTTCACCAGTGATTCAATGTATGCAACCATTAAGCGATTCAAGTATTTCTTATGAGCCTAATTCAGATGTGGAGGCAGTTGGAAGTCCTTAATTTGATAACTTGTTAACATGAGAATTTTGGGTAACAAAGACAGGTTCTTAAGACAGAACAGATATTTTCTTGGTAACCTTTCAATATTAATGCAAACAATGCAGATTTATTTGCAAACAAAATTGCCAATCATTGTTTAAATGTTCTTGCTTCTTCATAGACAGAAATGTGGAACACGATTCCAAAGTTGGGACACTGTAAAAATTGTAAATAAAAGCAGAATGCAAAATGAAAGTTTAAAATATCAATATTTCATTCAGAATACAACATAGATGACATATCAAATGTTTAAACTGAAAAAAAAAAAAAATTCCTTTGTGGAATCGCCTCTTCTTTTTATTACAGTCTGCAAACGTCTGGGGACTGAGGAGACAAGTTGCTCACTGCCACTCTGAAGGGCTCTCTTTATACCCAATCATGTTGCCAATTGCCCTAATAAATTGCAAAATTGGTCCTCCAGCTGATTCTTTAATGGACATTAAACTTTTCCAGCCTCTTATTCTTACCTGTCCCAAATTTTTTGGAATGTGTAGCTCTAAAGCCAAAATGAGGCAATAATTGGCATGACATTTCAAAATGTCTCACTTTCAATACTAATATATAATAAAAATCTGTTGGTTGATGTGTTTTTTTTAGCCATGAAAAAAAAAACCCTGTATGTGAATGTATAGAATGTGTGTGTGCATCTTTGTAGACAAATGTAAGTCAATTCTAAATGCCAATACAGTTGCTTTATGGTCAACCTGGCAGATGCATAAAAGATGGACAATCAACATGTTGTGTATTAGTTCTCCCCTTTTTTGTCTAAGCTCTGCCCACCAAATCTTGACACACCTTTAAACTCTACTTGGATGGCTAACACGTATATTTAAGCATTAGTTTGATATTGCTAAGTCTGACATGTACCTTTGAGATATAGATCCTATACCTGCAGAAAAATGACTCTCAGCAGGACTTGCATTCTCAAATAAACCTTTAATCTGACTTTGCTCCATAGTCCTTCATCAAATTTGGAGTACACTCCGATTCCATCAGAGACTAGAGAGACAATCCAAGACTCACCAATTAAAAAATGGAATCTGAGTAAACACCTGTAAGATGACAGTGGGACAGGTAAGCACGGGTTGAGGCCTATGACCATAACCTAAATTTTGGGGATTAGGCCTCTATTGCTTGCTAGTTTCGCTAGGTGGTGTTTTCCCTGGGTCTGGCAGTAGAGGCGTTGAGCTCACTGGTGGTTTTACTTGGAGACCAATTTTAGAGAAATGCCTCTTTAGTTCTTTGTCTCAGTTGCAGAGCTCAGTTTGGGTCAGTGGTTTTTAAGGGCGAGAAGCCAATTTCAAGGCATCTCAAGTCACTCCAGGCTCTGATGTAAAGCCAATTTTTAGGAACATTTTACCATTTGGCCTTGCTTAGGGTTTATGCCATTGTGTAGAAATAGAACTACAGACAGCCAAACTATAACATCAAAATATAGTCTTGCTATAACCAAACAGAGTGAGCAAACCCTTACCTAAATGTAGATACAAATACAGTAATTCAATTCAATTTAATTTATACAGTACCTTATACAATAGCCATGTCTCAATGCACTTCACAGCAAAGAGAAGAGTTAATTTAACATCATTCAATTAGTCATGTAAAGCATATCTCCAAAACCTCATTCTTTCATTTACGCAACATTGCTAAGGTTAGAAAATTCCTTTCTTTTGAGGATGCAGAAAAACTAATACATGCATTTGTTACCTCCAGACTTGACTATTGTAATGCTCTGTTCTCTGGATGTGGTGCTACCTGCATCAAAAACCTTCAACTAATACAAAATGCTGCAGCACGAGCACTCACTAGGACAAAAAAATATGAACATCTCTCACCTATCCTTGCTTCCTTACATTGGCTTCTGTTAAAAGCCGAATTGATTTTAAAATACTTCTCCTAACATACAAAGCCCTTAATGGCCTTGCTCCAGCATATATGAAAGACTTACTTGTTCCCTACCACCCTTCTAGACCCCTAAGGTCACAGAATGCTGGTCTCCTAGTATTTCCTAGAATATCAAAATCCACAATAGGAGGAAGAGCATACTGCCATTGTGCGCCTGTACTGTGGAACAAGCTCTCCCCTAACAATTGCCAAGCGGACACTCTCAACACCTTTAAGTGTAGACTCAAAACTTTTCTATTTACTGACCCCTTTAGTTAGGGATGGTGTATGGTAAGCCACACCTCCTCAAGATATTATTGGAAAGGACAGCCTCTGCTGTTAGCTCCCGTCCATGACTTGGTGACCACTGACCATTCATTTGGTGGTGTTGGCTTGTTATACATCATACCTTAGTTATGCTGCTATAGATTAATGCCGCCACATTCCACCCATTTGTTAAGCCATACAATTTTCCTGCTGTCTTTCTCCTCCTCTCTCTTTCCTCTCCTCTTCTTTCTCTCTCATCACATAGCCAAAATCTATACATGGTTGCAATATAACTCACATTCTCGGAAATCTGATAGAGACTGTTCTAACTCCTCTCCTCTCTTACTATCCATGCCATTACCACCCTGCTGTCAGTCATCACTGCCTTCTACTGCCTGACCCTGCACCTCTTGCCTCCTGGGTACCCAACCAACCCCACCGAACATGCCATCCTGCTGAGAACCTTCTTCCAATGTTTGATCCGGCAGCACTCCTGAATGGTCCTCAACCCACTCCACGGTCCATGCCACTGCCTCCCTGCTGAGGGTCACCCCTGCCTTCCACTGCCTGATCCTGCATCTCTGGCTTCCTGGGCGGGCTGCCTTCAGCTCCACAGACAACCCTGACATGATTGATACAGCCTCCAGATGGCCCCTGGCTTGACTGCACCTAATGACATGGGACTATTTCCTGGGATTATAATGGGACTCCTATATTACTTTATTTATACCACAATTTTCTTATAATGTGTACCTAATGGAATAATAGTGGACTAATCACCATCTGAGAGACTGAAAACCTGCCCTAGACAGTTGGACTAGTCCCTTGAGCCGTCGGAACTGCTCAAGGTTTCTTCCTTTACCATAACAAGTAAAAACAAAAAACGCTGATAGGGAGTTTTTCCTTGCCCCTGTTGCTCATTGGGCCTCTTTGTGTTAAGCGCTTTGAGACATGCCTTTTGTAGAAATGCGCTATATAAATAAAATTGAATTGAATTACAGGCAGAGCAAAATTTGCGATTTTCTTCTGAGGTTTATTAGCCATCACAGGGTAAAGTAGTAAAGCAAGCTAGGGAACATCAAATAAATACTCTACTACCTGGTAGAACGGACATCATAATAAATTTAACAAGATAAATCTGGCTATCAGGGTGAGAATATGGTGTAGGCACCCGCAGTGATCACACATATTTTGCATGGTATGTCTTCTCTAAACTTTAAGTTCTTGTGTGATGCTGTTCTACGATCAAGATTTGACTGGATTTCTTCCACAGTTTTGCATACTGTGAATCTCCAGCATGTCTACCATAGCAGAGTAAAATAGCAGTGAAAACAATGCCTTTCTATTCTGCATAACTGTAGCATCATGTTTTCTAAGCTGAAAACACGCAAAAAAAACAAAACAGGCTCAACTCAAAAATATACTCATAATTTCCATGTTTCTATTGATTATAAATGTGTCTATATTGATGGGCAAAGTTAAGCAGACAAACAAACAAACAAATGTATATAAACATTTTCTGGCTAGCATTTACCTGTGTGGATCTGGGCTCGATGAAGGAGCAGGGGCAAACTTTGGACACCGTTGAATGAGTCAAAATGATGGTAACCCTGATGTAAACCATACATACCATTTTGATGCTGCAAAAATAACAAGTTCAGATTAGTTAATAAGATTAGCAGTAGAAAGGATTACCGTATTTCCTGAAATAATGGCCGGGGCCTTTATTTACTTAGTTCACCCAATGCCCAGGCCTTAATGTTAGGCAGGCTTTAATTACAGGCAGGCCTTTATTTCTTATTGACCTGGTAGAATAGGCCTACACGCTCTTTAATAACAGTGAATTACATGTAGGCTACGATTTTATATTATTATTATCATTACTGATAAAGGGTTTGTTTTTCTCCTCTCTCCTTACTCAAAACATAATGCATATCTCCACCTCTGCATCCACTCAAGTGGCCTGATCTGGTTACTACACATTAGCATGCTTTAGAACGACTGGATACATGTTTTGCATTCTCCTTTTGATGGAGGAATGCATTGGAACAGAAAAACAGAAAACAACAACTGTTGGATGCAGAAGGATAAAATATCACTATTATAAATGGTAGCCTACCATGCAGAAATATACCTGGATAACATTTTTTGCAACTAAGACATTTTAGGACTATCCTGTAAAGATCGGTAAGTTCTGCCGTTCATAAGTTATGAAGCAACTGAAATTATGAAAGGTAATGTCGGTTAGGAAGAAATAGTCCTAATTTCATTTCATTCAATATATCTTATTCATGTATAGTACGGTTGCTTCGATCTAGTAGTAGAGTGTTTGGTACCATTTGAAAGCTCTGGTTCTGTACTTTCATTTGATATGCATACCATGTCTGTGCTGTGATTCCGGGTTCGTGAGTTATTTGACTCGGTAGTAGGCTAATGCAGTGACGGCAACGTTTGTCGTTTACAAAATGAAGGTACATTCATAAATTATTTTCTCAACAACACATTGATGCACATACATGTGCCATATAGCAATGGAAAGCCCCGGTTCTGTTCTTTCCATTGATATGCGTTTCATCTCGCTGTGACATACCGTTGCGCAGTAAACTTACAGAGAAAAAGGTAGCCTATGCGATTTTGCCCACACATCCATAAAGTTTCAGTAACAGTTCACTTACTTTAAATGACTGTCATATCCATAATGTCCAGCCTTGAAGTTAGAAGCGACCAAACAAGTCCACGTCTTTCCTATTTAAATGTAGTCTACAATGTATGGCAACACAAACTAAAATGTAGCTACATTGAAATAACTGGGTTAAGCCATTGACTGTATGCTAAATGCTAACAACGTATCATTGCACCACTGAGACGTGACAGGTAGCCTAACTCGTCTAAGTTAGGGGAGGAACATATGTCAATATTGAAGAACGGTGGTGTGTTGCTTTAAATTTAAATATTAGATGGGCTAGTTCATTTTTCCTTGGAAATAAATATTGTGTTTTTTCTTTGCATTTGCCAAATGTCTTAATCAGGCCCAGCCTTTAAATGCACGTATCGGCCACGCCCCCGGCCATTAAACCAGGCCCGGCTATTAATTGATCCCGGCCATTATTTCAGGAAATACGGTAGTTAGTAGTAACCATTTACCTACAAGCTACGTAGGTGTGCATTGTTTATGTTTCCTTTGTTGCTACATGGCAAGTGGTAGGCTACTAGGTTGTGGTTATGTGATTATAGATTTTTATGCGCATGATTAAACTACTTTTAATCAGTCAAGAAATCCAGAGCATGAAATTTTAATCAAAACTCTTGTAAATGCAGCAAGTGCATAATTCATGTTATCGGCAATTGTTTGTTCTAGCTAAAATACTTGTACTGAGTAACCATACGCAGTAGAGGTTTTAAACCTGCTGCACACCATCTTAACTCACCTGGAAAATGGACAGGGGAATTATGATGATGCTGTTAGACTTTGGTTGATTGGTTGATATTAACTTTCTCTCTGACTGTTCACAAGTGGTAAGAATGCGCGGTCAGACATCAGAAACATTTACCATCAGCACTGGTGCATTTGAGCCACTTGTTGTAGGCTACAACATCTACACACATAACTGCAAAGCCAGCTCCATTATCAGGTTTGTGGATGACACAGTAGGCCTAACATTTTATTGCCAATTGGATCGGATTAAAGAGGTTGCACAAAAAAGACCTTTCTTTGAATTAGCCTACATATGACAAAACATTGTCAACTGCTTAAAACAAGGATGTTAGCTAAATGACATCAAAGTAGGCCGGCCTACCTACCTCAGGGAGGCCTGTGAGGATGGTTGATCGGCTTGGGGAGCAGCTACTGACCGACGTGAAAGCATTCTTGAATATCAAGCTGCGCTGAGACAGAGCGTGGAGATGAGGAGTGCGAACCACAGTGTTGTTATAAACCTCTGTCTCGAAGCCTGCATCATCAGCTGTTTATGCAAAAAGAGGAACACACCTTCATACATATTTCTGAAGAATATTCCTTAATGAGTATAGAGTGATAACTATTTATCCCTAATTGTGCAGTCTCAAAACTGTGGGTTTTTCTAAATGCAGCAAATGCATTATTTGAACACGAAAGAACTGCATTTATGAAAAATACTACCTACATTTTACTGCACTGTACTGCATAATACGGACCGAAAATACTGCGGTACTGCTTTTACAAATGCAGATTTCCTATAACACAATGCAGTTTTTTCTTGAGGGATCTTACCAATGATAAGAAGTACGTTTCTCTGCTTGGATTCTACGAAGCAGCTACATATTAATAATAAGGCTAGAATTACACATGGTCTAGCATATTCTAGTGCCATGTTCACATTTTTTAAGAAACCTGCTCTTTTAAAAAAAACATAATCTTATGCTCTCTGTTCACTTGTTTAAATAAACACTCGACTCTTCCGCCTTGTATGCCTCATACAAGTCATGTGGTCATATGACAAATGTCACATGACGGTTTGAGTCGCACGCTAACATTCGTTGTTTGGGTAGATAGACCACATAGCCACAAAACAGGAAGTAAGTATCCTGCTGAGATTTGGCTCTTAATAAAGTGAACTATTACAATTCATGCACTGTTCACAAAATGTCACGACCTAAACACCATAAAGGAAGGATCAAAGCTAAGGTTTGTAGTTTGCTATAATTTTTGTTTGTAGCTAGGTCATCCTTACGAAAAAAATCTGCGTTGTAGGCTACTGTGTTATAAATTGCCTTTTTCTACAACATTGCTGCTTTTTATTACTGTTTTACTGCAGTTAATGCAGTATTTTGAGCATAATAAAGAAAATCATATAAATCACAAGAAAGTGTATTTACAGAAAATACTGAAAGAATAATGTACTGGAGGCTACTCCACTAGAATAGAATAATGTAGGCCTACTGTAGGCTACTGCTGTTGCAGTATTGTACAGTTTTCCTGTCACAATAAAGTTTATTTCTCACAAACAAAATGTGCTGTATTATTCTAGTTTTAGAAGCATATTTACTGCAGCCTAACCAACTACCACAGAGCACACTACCGGAGTGAAATATTTTATAGGTTGTAATATTAATGTAATAAATATGCAATTTTTTTTTCCAGGTGAGCTGGTAACCTTGAAATGTGAATTAAGGTGCCTGTATTTGGAGTAGGCTATCGACAGTCTGAGGATGAATTTGAACAAATTTGTTCCCTGTTCAGGCATCCTGAGTGTCGGCATACAGACATAACAGAAGACTGGCCCTGGCGCTGACAAAAACTCAAAGTCCTATGATTTTAATTTAATCAGTTGTTACCACGTTATCATAAAAGAAGTTTAGGTTGCAGTGCTCTGATAATCAAGTTCAAAGCCTAGTAAATGCAAGCTCTTACTGGGAGAAGGAATAGAAAATGACCGAGGCTCTTGTCAGTCAGATCCAACCTAACAGAAACTCAGTTCAACATAGTTGGATGTCCTGCCCTTCTTTTTGCACCCTCCACACCTGGATGCCCTTTCTCACCTGGCTTCCTAAATACAACCGGAGATGGCTACAGATGGACATCATTGCTGGTGTCACAGTAGGACTCACGACTGTCCCACAGGCTCTGGCATATGCAGAGGTGGCAGGTTTACCTGTAGAGGTAAGTGTGGTTGTTGGTCTCAAGGGCTTTGCAGCAAACTTGCAAAATATACCATAATGATTGTTATGTGATCAAAAGTTGTCTCTGATAAATTAGCACTTAAACAGTTTTGATAAAGAAGTGTTGATTGTCTTATTTAGTTTGCTGGTTTGATCTGAACACTTTTGAAAAAGCCAGGCTGCAGACTTTGTTTTACAGACAACGAGGTAATCTGGCAAGGTTATTTTTTTGCTGGCATTTGTCTGTGTGCAAAATAGTTCAAAGTACTGTATGGATTTAGATTTGTTGATGTAATTAGGACAAAGATCAGATTTTGGTGGTGATCTGGAACACCATCCGGAATTTGTATTGTCTGTATTGACAGTGACTTACAACAAAGCATTATTTATTATTCCTTTTATACTATAAAGTTTTCATTATTAAGGTAGATAATAGCAATGTACTTTTTCATTCTCCCTAAACAGTGTCTTATACATAGCAATGGACCATTATCTATTTACATGTATGCATTTGACAGACGCCTTTATCCTAGATGACTCACAATTTTGTTAACCATCAATCACTTACTGGCCACTCTCCCCTAGAGCAACTTAGGGTTAAGGGCTTTGATCAAGGGCACAACGGTGGTAGCCAGGATTTGAACCCATTGTGCCTAGGTTACTAGCATTCTAGCCAAGTTTCTTAACAGCAACGCCACCACCGCCCATTATCCAGAATTATTAGACCGTAAATTTTTGGAAGTCCGTTAAATTGAATGGAGCATCTTACAGCATTACAAAGGGCTGTGTAATAGCACAAAATGATGCCCATTGGAGGTGGCTATTACACAAAAATGTGTGCATAATATAACCATAGGCTTACTGCTATCACATTAAGCAGGTTTGTTGGTTGTCAGTTACCTTTTATAACTGCCTGAGGCCTTCATACTCATGGTTAATCTTTGTCTACCTTTAACTTTGCTTCACAGTTTGGGCTGAACTCCGCTTTCATGGGTGGTTTTATTTATTGCCTCTTGGGTACGTCGAAGGATGTGACCCTGGGTCCAACAGCCATCATGTCCCTTTTGTGTGCCTTTTATATCGGTGGGGATCCTGTCTATGCTGTACTACTGGCATTTCTCTGTGGAGTTATCCAGGTTTCTATGGCCCTCCTGAGGCTAGGTAAGAAAGGGAGAAAGAAACATAGTCTTCTATTAAAATGCCTCTTTGATATATAGGAATATTTTACATTAGTGTACATGGAGTACACAACAAGCATTACAAACAATTTCATGAACAAACAACAAAATAGCCAGCAATGACCCTGGGGGCTATAATACTACAAAATATTTGAAAAGTTGAGGTCAAGTCTAGTGACAAAAAGATCAGGAAGAAATTTTTACATCAACAAATGATTAGACAGAATTTTTTTTGTGTTGCTTTAAAGGTACTCTAGGATTTTAGCGCGATTTCATTTTTGTCTCTAATTGTAGGCATCTCACTTTGATTGGTTTGCTTTTTGCCCCCTGAATACATTGTGAAAAAAAAATCAAGGTTTTGAAAGACAAGACAATCCTCAAACGAAACCTAAACCCAAACGAAATGAAACCTAAACCCCGAAACACACCAAACCACGGCCAACCAGTCGCCAACAAGATGGTATAGGACTTGCATTAACTCCCCCCTTTACTCCCAACCATGTTGTTGCCGATTGGTTGCCCGTTGTTTGTTATATTTAGGTTCAGATACACCTGCCGTTAGTGTTTGTTTGAATTTACCACTCTGGTTTGAGTATCACAGCCCCTGTTTTGTCTTTCGAGACCATTTTTTTCACAGTGTACTCAAGGGGCAGAAAGCTAACCCATTAAGAGAAGAGGCATGATTTGAGACAAAAATTAAATTGCGCTAAAATCCTGCAGAATCTCATAGAGCACCTTTAAGGTGTTATTTGTGACAGGTTGTTAAAACTTAAAAAAAACTTTCTTTTGTGCGCAGGGTTTCTTTTAGACTTCATCTCCTACCCTGTCATTAAGGGCTTCACAGCTGCTGCGGCAGTTACAATTGGATTTGGCCAGGTTAAGGTGAGCCACATTCATTGGACAGTAGTTCATAAGAACCAAAATGGAAAATGCTTTATGAGTTTAGTGGGACTATATCTTATGTTTATGTTTATGATACTAAGTGCTCAACACGTTTCACATGGACTGATGTTTTAGTGTTCCAGTAATGGTCAACCAGAATTGACTAAAACACATAAATATTACTTAGAAATTAGAAATATTAAAAGCGTAATAGTAATAGCACATATATACTCAAAGAGTGGCATTTCTTTTTACCCCAGAGCTTTTGATCAAGGCGCTGAACTGGGGTTTGACTGGGACAGTCCTGATTTGACCAGGACAGTCACGGTTACCTGTCTAGAGTCCCGACAAAAGTATGTTGGGACGCTAAAATGTCCTGGTTTATACCAAACGCTGTCAACCTGTTCTAGTTACTGCCATCACATATACAACGAGATATGTTACAGCCTAGCCTACAGCTTCCAGCAATTCAACATCAATATAGTCAACCCCTTACAATGTATCTTTTTATACAATGTTGCAATATATTAGCGGCGTTAACGGTTTTCTTTGTTAACAGCTGCAAACCTATGTGACAATGCAGAGAGAAATTTTTTAAAAGATTTACAGGGAAGTACTTACCCCTTCCTGCAAGAGGTCCAGGGTAATGAGCATAAATGTGAGCTTCTATAAAATGATAAGCACCTGTCTGAGTTGGCAGCCTGTGCTTACCTCAAAACAAGAGCATAAAATGAAAAATGGTAGAGCTACTACACAGTGCAGTCCCACATGATGCAATTGCAAAAGTTATATGTGAAGAAAAAAGTTGGGAAGAAACTAAGTACAAATATTCAAGTACTGATCTTAAATTATATTTTATACTACAACTTTGACTTTTACCCCACTACATTTTAACAGCAATATGTGTACTGTCTACTCCTTAAATTTTCAAAACATGTTGGTTACTTTTTTCTTAATGCATTTGAGGAAATATACCAATATTTTAAGCGTATTGCAGTTTAAATTTGCCTTCCTTAAAGGAGGATTCCAACATGGATTGGACAATAGTAGCTTCTGAAATACAATTAGTCAAGTAAAGTAATGGTTACTGGGGTTTATTTGCGTGTTGTAGACTACAGTCTGCTCAACCTCAACAAAAATAGTCAAAATAGTCTTTGTTAACTTTTATACCTAAGTACTTCAGTACTTTTCAGAGCCTGTACTTTTTACTTAAGTAAGGAAGTCTTTTACAAGAGTCCTACGTTACATAAGGGGCTGTACTTTTACTAGTATGGAAAGTGCATACGGTACTTTCAGCAATAGGTCTGCCGCACACACCCCACCCTCCATAATATTTGTTCAATGTTTGTCTATTTTGTCTGCAGAATATTTTTGGACTTAAGAATATCCCTCATCAGTTCTTCCTTCAGATTTACTACACCTTTCAGAAGATTCCAGAAGCAAGGTTGGTGGTTTCCTGCTTATTTTGTTGTGAATCAAGTTTTGAAATTACATTTACATAAATATTTAACTTGTCTGGGGATGTAGTCAAGATGGGAGGTGTTTCTTGTCAAGGTATTTGCCTTAAATAGCAAGTGGACTACATTTATATCTAGGGTAGTTAAGGTGGCTGCTAGGGTAGTTAAGGTGGCCGCTGGGATGCTGCTCAACTCTATTTATAGTCAATAAAACCAACAGGTGATCAGCAGGTGTTTTGCTAAGTGACTGGGCTCACAATGTAATAACTGTTAGGTATAGGTGTAGAGGTAACTGTGAAGGTAAATGTCAATAAGTAATATTTAGATTCAAATCCATGGCAAATAAATGTTGTGTACATCTATTGTTCTATACATCTATAACATTTTAACATGACAAAGTTGTACACTTAACCTACATTTACCACCCTGTGGCATCCGTCATTATTAACTTTTATCGGTTTATATTCTCTAAATCTATTACTCTAGAGAGTGACAATCTGTCGACACAACTACAATTTGATTTTGATGCACAACTGGCATGGAAATATAACAATTTAAACATCTTATCTTGAAAAAGTGTAGCTCCATATGGGCTTCATTGAAATACATTGAGCGTTGCTTAGCTTATGTTAACTTCCTGGAATTTTTGAGGGGCTCCATAAACTGCCATGTCGCCTCTCTGCCTCTCAAGGCATTCTAGGCAGTGGCTAGGGTACTTGAGGTGGTTGCTAGGAAGTTGCTAGGGTAGAAATGGTGGTTGCTATGTTGGTTGCTAGATTGAAACTGTGAAGTGGTTGCTATGCAGCTGCTACGTTCCTTGAGGTGGTTGCTAGGTGATAGCTAGGGTCGTTATGGTTGTTGCTATGCTGGTTGCTAGGTAAATTAAGCTGGTTGTTAGATTGCAACTGTGGAAGTGGTTGCTAGGCGGTTGCTATAGTGGTTGCTATGCTGGTTGCTAGTTTTAGGTCTAACCCTAACTTTTCCTGCAGGGTAGTGTTTGTGTATGTGTGTGTGTGTGTGTGTGTGTGTGTGTTATGTTTTATTAATTAATTCCACTTGTGGTCTTTTTGCAGGTTGGGTGATGTAGTTCTGGGTGTTTTCTGTATAGCTGTGTTGATTACTCTAATGTGGATGAAAAAAACACTACCACTTCTCTCAGATGATAGCCCTACCCATGTTAAAGTGTCACACAAATTGGTTTGGAGTGCTGCTACAGGTATGTCTACTTTATGGATTTACTATTTAATGTGTGGAATTTTCCGGGTGGCTTAAGCAAAAAAAGCGCGTAGCTGTGCACTTTTCAGCCTGCGCACATTCTGCCATAGACTCAAGTCAGTCACTTAAACGCCATAAGGCTAGTTGCACGTTCTAGGCTGGGCAACCTTGAAATCGGAGCGTTTGAAAGGTCCCTTGCGTGTATTCTCCTCCTGGCTTTTGCGGGCTGTATTAAGGTCAAGCACCACTATATAGTGAAGTAGTATATTGTGTTTGAACATTCCAGAGTAAAGGTTGAGACATTCTATTTTACTTTGTTCATCACGATTTCTAAGCTACTTTATCACAACCACAAGAAATTATCAGACAAAATCTGTTTACACTCCTGTTTTTTTTTATAATCCTCGTCTGACTTGGTCTCCTGTTCTAAAGATATAACCCCTAAAAAATTACTTACCTATTACACAACTCTCTGTTCTTCAAATTGTCAGGGCTGTCAACTCACACGCATTGAGCGTAAGACACATGCTTTTGGCTGTCTTCACACGCGCACACGCCATACTTCCGATGTCACACGCTGAAAATTCTATCTGATCTATGCATCAGCTGAAACACTTCCTACGACTGATCGATTATTCTTATAGCCTGCAGAGTGCTCCCCTAACGTAGGTGGCGCACCACTCGTGAGCTGAAGCTGATATCAGGATTAGATGCTCCAACCCCCTCCCCCCAACCCTTCGATTAAAATACGAGCATAAATACGACCATATTTCTTGAAGTGCGAAATTTCGAAATGACATCATTTTGACCAAGATTGTTTGTTGCGTAACTACAATCTTATCTTTATTTGTCCTCCTCCCTGTCTTCCATGGAACAAGCAGGCTGAGGCACATGTAGAAGGAGCACTTTTTAAATTGTTTTTGCTAAATAAGAAGTGCTAAATTATGTATTTGTTATTTTGTCATTGCACACAGTTTTTGAATTTAGTGAGATTGTATTATTTTGTGGAATTCGCAAATGTTTTGCGCTGGTTGAAATATTATGTCAATGTGTTAATTGATTTGTGGCCGTAATTTGATTTTGAGTGCCTAGCCTATAGGCACAGACATATGCTTAATCTTGTCATGTCATATGCCTATTTGAATTTAAAGAGCCCACAGAATGCATTTTTTTACCATCATGAAATTTTCTTTGAGCCTCAATAATTGTGTATGCAAATTTGTGCGGCTGAAAAAGACCCAGGAGCATTTCTAGGCTGTCTATTCCATGCTCAGAAATGTATACTCATTAAAAATGTTCGTATTTCCCACCCTTTGGCCAGTTTCCCGCCCCCTGGCGCTGATTGGCTAGTTCATTGTGAGGCCTATTGGCAGTTTTTTCGCTGAAGCAGATTGGCTCCCTAGTTACACTGATACTCTTAACGTTACCGCTAGAAAACAAATTCAACTATGTCTGACCCCAACTGTAGGCTATACAGACTGTATGCAGATTACAGTTTTATCGCTCCCCTTTTAACATTACTGTTTTATTTTATCGTGCTACGTTTGCGCCTACTCTACAAGCAAGCAGCAGGTCAATATGCTGCAACGGTAGTAGTAGCCCCAGATGGAGCCTAACGTCATATTAGAGCTGCTCAATTTGTAGCATAATGACATTTGTTTTTAAAGGTCTCATTCCATCATATTTTCATTAATTTTGTGGTGGTCTCTTGTCTAAAATAATGTCATGAGAGTTGGTTTCAACAAAAAATATGCTGTGGTTGTCTTGTTTCAAGCTATTTTAGTTAGGTGAAAACGAGAGCAGGGATAGCTCGAGAGGATTCTTATGAATATTAATGATATGCAAATGTATCGCCTCTGATTGGCTAACAACACTGTGACGCTCCCTCTAGTGGGCAGCCTAACGTTTTCTTGAGGGCGGGTTAACTGCATAGCTAATGTTCAAATTGACGTACATTTGTACGGCTTTTCCGATTCGCTCGTTTTTCCCGGCAGTTTTCTATCACAGGCGAATACAGACTACAGGGGTAGGAGAGCATTTTGAAGCTGAGCATAGAAGTACAACTTGGGCTAACCTATGGTAATGTAAAAACATCAAGTCTTAAACGGTTTATTTTGGAAGGAGACCTTTAAGAACTTCACGCAGACTAAAGAAGTGAACAGCCACTTGCAAGAACTATCTCCCCAAAGATAAATGATCCTGGCTCAACAACTTCGAACTTCATCAAGGAATCTCAGGAATCTTGTTTAGGTGAAAGGGAAATTTAGCTTGAAACAAGCAAAACAAATCCACCTCTGACCCCAACTGTAGGCTATATAGACTGTATGCAGATTACAGTTTTATCGCTCCCCTTTTAACAGTACCGTTTTATTTTATATCGCGCTACGTTGCGCTTACGCTACAAGCAAGCAGCAGGTCTGTTTCTCAGCAGTAAATCGGTTAACTATCTGAGCTAAATAAACACGCAATAGGATGTCAGCCTTTATGACAACGTTATGCAGAACCATTTACCATTTAATATTATGTAGGCATAGGCTACGTTTTAGTTTCAGCACTAATGTCTGAGGTTATGATATGTTATGATAGACGGCGATATACATCTTTACCAGGAAATGAACGTAGGCTATTACGTTTGTATAGTAAACATTCCAAGTTCACCTAAAACCCCGGTGTTAAAACCTGGCAATGGAAATGCAACACTGGGTCTAAGCACAGGTGTTAAGACCGGGGTGAAGCCTGGGGGCGGCCCGGGGCCGTAGTGGAAATGCGACATTAGTATCTGTTGTAATGCTTGCTAGCCTACCAACACTTTAGTGACCGAGTGTGCAGAAACTTTTTTTTTGCTTTGCAATAACCTGGATATCCAAGTAGTAGGCAAACTGTTAAGGCCATAGAAATACCATATACAAGCCTATAATTCTATGGTTATGGCGACCAAAAAATGAATTCTAGCGTGGTTACCTACTGGCTGAATCGGTTGTGGTTGGAGAATAGATCCTGGTTTCAGGCGTAGTGTTTGTGAAAAGCCGGATTGATACAGCCCGAGGTTTGCGAAACAATCTGGGGTTAAATGACCAGAGCAAACGACCAATCTCGTGGTTGTAGATAAAAATGAACTACTCCCATTGAATGCAAGGTTCTTGAGGAAGGTAGTGCAAATTCCAGACAACCCCAGCCCAGTACATCCTGGAACATTACACGCGCGTGCTGACATTTTTTTCGTATGTTATCCAGTTAAACAGAAATTCAACATGCACTTATTTTTCTTAGAGCCGTTAGCCGTTCTCAGTGTTAGCTAGCTATTACATAGACTACAGTTCATTTATAGTCTACCGCCGAAGCAACAGGGGGCAGGACAAGAGACTGTTCCAAACAATTTTAATTGGACCAAAGATTCTAGAGCTAGAGCTCTTTGGATTGGACAATGTAATGGTGGAGGTGTAGCTTTGCGCTGTCGTTCACCGAGCACTAGTTTCAGATTGTTTTTTCAGCCTGGCAAATTCTAGCCTGAAATTTACATATAGAAGGAGGCGGAAGATGGTGTTGGGAGTTTCGGTATGGTCCGTTGGATACCTTAAGCTACCTAAATTCAACAATAACAAGGTAAATGTGGTTTTGCATTCTATGGGCTCTTTAAAGTCATGGTTTACACTTTCCATTGACTATAACTGCAAATTCATGGTTAATCCAAAAGTCTTTGTTCCATGTTTTCCTTATAGCCACAATCCACATTCTTGGCACAGAGACTGGTTGTATTTTGGGTTAATAACGCCCCTTTCTTGTGGCCATCTCAATTTCAAATTTAATCGCTGTAGGAGGGACAGGCGTTTAAAGAGGAGAAAACACACAGTGTATTGTAAGTGCGTAGATGAAAACAGACTTGTGCGCTTGTTAGAGAATTCCACCCTATGTGAATAGCAAGTGATATAGAATCCTTTCTAGACTGGTCTCAACAAAGTGGGATTAAATACTTTGTCAAAACAGAAAGCTGGAATTTAAGGTTAAGCTACAGACTGAATGGACCACTCAAACATGTCATGTCTACCTCCTCCCTACCCCCCATCCCCTCTCCCCCACCCAGTTCGAAATGCTTTGGTCGTTGTTGGTGCAAGTCTTATGGCATTTTCACTAGAGACTTCCAATCTACACTATTTCTCTCTCACTGGGAAAACCTCCAAGGGTCTCCCGCCATTCAAGCCTCCACCCTTCTCTGAAATCACAGCAAATGGAACAAAAATGTCTTTCAGTGACATTGTACTGGTAAGTGATTTGAAGTTATCAAAATATTTAATACTGTAATGGAACAATAAGGCATAAATTGATTTGACATTTTGTTGTGTAGGAGGTAATTTTATTTGACTGGATTTCATTAACATTATATGTCTGAAACAGGATCTTGGTGGGGGGTTGGCTATAATACCTCTAATGGGTCTCTTGGAAAGCATTGCAATTGCTAAAGCCTTTGGTAAGGGATAGCATTTTCCAAATTCCACATGGCATTAAACTACATGTTGTAATGTGTAACTGTGATGTGTAAATTACAGTTTTTAATCATTTGTAGGAAGTCAAAATAATTATCGGATTGATGCCAATCAGGAACTTTTTGCCATTGGTATGTCTGCCATCTGCTCACCAAATTTCTCATCAGTGGAAAAGGCAAACTGGTGAAGCATGATCAATCTCAAATAAATGTATTTTTTTTTGACAGGGGTCACCAACATCATGGGTTCTTTTGTTTCAGCATATCCTGTTACTGGGAGTTTTGGAAGGTGTGCAATTTTTCAACTCTTTCTGTTTCTAAAATGGCAATGTTTGTTTTTTCCATCACTGCACAGCCATTTGAAACAATGAACTCAGAGACGCAGAGGATGGAGATCAACCCAATGCACCCAATTATTTCTTTTGATTTAATTCCTTCTGAATGCATTCTTTAGACCTATATAGGCTATGTACAGAAATCTGGTAAAAGATTACATTTTGTGGGAGTGGTTGGCATTGTTGAAGCCAGAGAAATCCCAAACTCAGAGACTACAGAGAGAGACCACTGGCAATTCCACTATAAAATTGCTGAAAGTTAATTATATGAATTGTAACAATAACATATTTATAGTAGTTTTGAGCTCCAAGCTGCAATTCAGTAAAACATTAGTGCTACATCCTACATCCCCATTACTATAAGCAACCCAAATCTCTGTAAAATATTGGTGTTAAAGGATCCCATGGCATGGAAATTGACCCTAAACAGCTGGGTTAGGCCCTAGAGCCATGGATCTTTTGTGGATCTAGGTTTGTGCCCTCCCAGAGATTTGGGATTGGGTACAAGTGGCTGTAATTTTGTACAAAGGCTTCATATTTGGGGCACTAAGGCCTATATAAAAGCAAACAGCATGTCATGGGATTTTTAATAAAGACATAAAATAAAACAGTTCTATCAATCCACAGCTACTGGTAATGGCAAGGGATGCTGTGTGTGTGTGTGTGTGTGTGTGTGTGTGTGTGAAGAAGGGGCTGAATGGTGATGCCATTTTTGGGTGGTCAGGGGGTTGTATTTGGTAAAGGCGGCTAACTGATGATTGCATCAAGCAAAACATTACCTGCTTTGGTCTAGTTATGGGTACAAAGATTAAATGTGTCAGCCAATAAGAATAAAACCCACAAGATACTGTTTATGTAAGGCTTGTTTTTGCTGTCAAGAAACAGTGCATTAGGTTGGTTTTGTGCAAAACAAATCAGGTGTAGATTTTCTATAGGCCCTCACCAATTAAACATTATTGAAATGGAAGACATAGCAGCATAAACCGATTTAACTCAGAAAATGTTATATAATTCTGTTTTTGTGTAATTTGAACAACAGTTGAACAACAATTTCTTCTTTAACTATTTCTTCAATCAGAGAAACTTTGGTGTGTTGATCCTACAAAAAATGATATGGCTAATTACATTCTGTCAGATTAATACCACTGAAATTGCCCAGTACCGATTTTTACTGTTTCTTGTTCAACCTTATTGTGTGTGCTGGTATATGTGCATGATTTTTTCCTCTTGTAGGACTGCAGTTAACTCTCAGACAGGAGTGTGCACACCAGCAGGTGGTATCATCACAGGTAAAAATGTGATTAAATGTGATTGATCAAATTTCATACTTTATTGCCATTACATGTATAAATATAGGATAACAAAATGTGGTTTAACATGAAAGAAGTGCAGGAGCAGCAGGTGCATACTTAACAAATATACAGTAAATTACAATATACAGTACAGTAAGTTGACAGGAAACATGTACAAATAAAGTAGGGGAGGGGAAATCATTGTAATACGTGAAATAGGTGAAATATAATATACATGACACACACAAGATACAGTATTTATTAACAGATGTATTTTAATCAGGTATATTGGTCTGTTCAGGGTTCCCATATTTGGACATTTCAAGGAGCTTTTTTTGGAATTTCATGACAGGATCTTGTCATACAGCGATGCACTTCAGTCACACACTTTTTTTTGATAATGCAGGGACTTAGTGTTAGTGTTAGCTTGGGGCATCAGCCACTTTGACATTGTTACTCTCTATGTAAAGCGTCTTAACCCAAGCCATAGGCATTCGTTCACTCCAGCGTGGGATCACATTTTGCTTCAACAAATTGCTACTGTTAGTTGTGGCGTGCATTACGCTCTGGAATGCATCATTTGAATTCAATTTTGCTATTTTTAGACCTCTGTTCGTCTATTGGCCGTCCCATATACTTGGCTGAGCGAACCTAAACTTTTGGCTAGTTTCCTGACTGAGCTGCTGGGGGTGAATGAAATTGACGATAAGCACTAGCCGGCATGAACCTAACTAACTTTCTGTCACCGATATGCTAAATTCAACACCAACTAATGCATTGATGAAAATAAAAATCCCAGGACAGTTCGAGCAATTTCCAGGTCATTTCCATGTAAAATATCCCTTAAAATGTTCAGGTTTTCCAGGACGCATGGGAACCCTCTCTGACATAAGAATATATGTATTGTGCTATGGACACTATGTATCAGTTGTACTATATAATAATATGTATATAATTTATGGCTATAAAATAATCATACAGCAGATGGGTGAAGGATTGAAGGGATTGGATATGAATAGCCAATGCCATTGGGAAACATGGTATTGATAAGGAATTGGGAAATGCAGGATCAGCAGGGAACAGAGTTCAGTAGGGAACAATCTGTTTTTAAACCTGGTGATTTTGATTCTTAGTTTCCTGAAATGCCTTCTAGAGGGGAGAACCTGGAAATGTCATAGATAAGAAGATTTGCTTGATTGTCAATGATTCTCTGAATGAATGGTTCTCTGAGATGTTCAACAGCCATGCCATCGATGTGTTTAGGTTGAGGTGTGCCAGGACTAGCCGCTTAAAGCACTTCATTACAATTATGGGGTGCTAGTCATTCAGGCACAATGGAGTAGAGTGTTTCTGCAGTGGCACTATGGAGGTGATTTTAATACATGCTGGTACTGCTGCTTGGGACAGAGACAGGTAGAATTGTCCGTAAAGACCCCAGCAAAGCACAGCTAGGAACTGACTCAATGTGGTTTAAGACAGTGTTTGTGGTTGTGTGTGTGAGAATCTGGTGATCAGCAGAGTGTTCAGCTTTTGTAGGTTTTCCCTTGTTGTTCTTATCGAAATGGGCATAAAAGTCATTCAGCTTGTCAAGGAAAGACGCATCCATAAATCATCACTACAAAGCAAGGTTCGAATATAGTTAGAGGTATGAATATAATTAGGAAATTCTTTATAAGTAAGCATTAAAAATGTATGATCACTACACAAGAATTGACCTCAACAATACAAACTACACAAGATTGACCTCAAAGCAAACCCTTTTACTGCTAACACTTGATCTAGAGATGGGAGAGAATAATAATTTGACAGATTTTCCCCCCTAATTCTTTTGTTTGATAGGTGTGATTGTGTTACTGTCTCTGGCCTACCTCATGCCAGTGTTCTACTACATTCCTAAAGCCTCACTAGCTGCTGTCATCATATGTGCAGTCGCACCATTGGTTGAATTCAATCAAGTTATACAGTTGTGGAGGGTTAAAAGTGAGTATTTATTGTTTGTCTACCTTTATCAACTCTTACCCTAAGATTTGTCTTTTATTTTATTACATACTGTTTCTGTATTTGTCTGATCTTTCTAGAGCTAGATCTGCTACCTTTTATGGTAACTTTTTTTGTGAGCCTTTGGGAGATCCAGTATGGTATTGTAGCAGGGGTTTTGTTGTCAGGAGCTATGTTGCTGTATAATGAAGCCAGGCCCAAAATAAAGGTGTGTTGTTGAATAAACATATTTTTGAAAATTCAGAGTGTAATAAAAGTCTGTTACTAATTTTCTCTAATACTCGTCTAACTTGTATACATGTATATTTTTCTCATTGCCAAGGTTACTGACCATGGCTTTTTGTTGATGGAACTGGACCATGGGCTCAGCTTTCCGGCCACCAAACATTTAAGTCAAGTGATCTATGACCATGCACTCCTGGGTAAGATGGAGGATATATTTGCATTATAGTGTACTTAATAGGGCTGAGTATCCATGCTTATAAAAGAAAGATAATGTAGAAACATCTTTGGACATAAGTTCACAACCTAAATAACAGAGACAACAGCAAATGTATGCACTTTGGAAATGTTACCTGGTCATTTAGTTTAGCTTGATTAGCTTGGTCATTTAGCTTGATTAGCTTCACTGCAACTCCTTTAACTGAAATAGCATCATTCACATTGTCAGATGTAAGATGTTAATGTTTAGCATCTTATGATATAATGACCACGGTCTGGAAATTGAATAGGAATGGCTGCTAACATGTCGCCGTCATCAACACTAAAGAAAATAAAAAGGGATTTAACTCATAAGCAGTGGAGATGTGTGGTCATTAATAGAATAGCCTGTCAGAAAGCTCATGAACAATACAAGAATACAAATGAATAGATCTTTACAGAACTTACACAGAGCCATAGAAAGGAAAAAAATAGCCCTATGTATTTTGGAATTCACAGTAGCTGTATAAGATGAATGTTTTGGACTCATAAACACATAAAGCTAATTTGTTCTATTTTTGTCCTCTCAATGTCTCTGTATCAGCATCTCAACCTCGGTCTGTGGTGTTAAACTGTCAGCATGTCAGTACGATTGATTTCACTGTGGTGAATGAGTTCAAGGACTTGCTTAAACAATTCAGACTTCAAAACGTGACTCTGATCTTCTCAGGATTAAAGGTATGTGTTGTGTATGAATTGCAATATTATGAAGAATTGACTGTATATAAAACTCAAAAAACTCATTATAAATAAAACTTCTGTATGGAGTCTTGATGAACATATTCACAATAAATGACAATTGGTGAAAGAAACTGTAAAATAGTGGTGTGTAAAAAAAAACAACTAATTGTGAATTCTTTAGATGAATTTAAAAATTGAGAGTGACTTTGATCAAAGCTATACTGTTCTAGCTGTATAAAAAGTAATTCGTAGTAATTCACAAAGTAGCATAATTTCTGTCACATTTCAATGATCAGGCCATAACTCAGATTGTCCAATTAATGCACCGTGGTCAAACTGCTTCACACACAGATCATTGCTTTCATGCCCCACTGGGTTGATAGTAGCCATTTTCATGTCCCGCTAGGGTGATCATAGCCGTTTTCATGTCCCTCTAGGCTGATTGATCGTAGCCATTTTCATGTCCCACTGGGCTGTTCATAGGCGCTTTCATGTCCCACTGGGCTGATCGTAGTAATGTAGTAACTGTTATTTCATTTCATTAATTCTGACCACAATTTGGTTTACAGAATATGAGCACACTGCTTGCTTTCGTTAGTCATTGATAAGGCCAGACAGAAAATCATAAATGCTGTTGAGTTGAATCATGTATGGATAATGCTAGCATTGGCAGGATAGTTATAATGAAACTAGAGAATGTAATTCCATTTATTACCAGTGCGTGGACAAGCACACTTTTAGTTGAGGATCTTGTGATAAATAGTTACATTATATTGTATGTTTTATGCTTTAAGCTCAGGCAGTTAATTAGTTTGCATGCAAATACTACAAATCTTATTTTTCTTTTTCTAACGGCACTAAATGCAACTCAAACCACTTAATGTACAAACTTCTGCGTTGCGTAACACTTCTGTGTAGAAACAACTGTGTTGCGTAGGTCTGAAATCCTTTTAAACTATTACTTACAAACTGTTAAAACTTTTTTTTCCCATAGACTTCACATGGGAAAGTTAGAGTGGGTGATGTTACAATGGGTTGTTAGAATGTTAAGGCAGGTGTTCGGCCAGCTAGGAACTTTCTCTTATTCCCTGAAGGTGTTTGCTAGGGCAGCTATAGTGGTTCCTATGTTGATTGCAAAGTTATTCATGCTGGTTGCTAGGTTTCAACAGTGGAAGTAGTTGCTAGGCAGTTGCTAGGGTACTTGAGGCGGTTGCTAGGCTAATCATGTTGGTTATTCACACTTTTAGTGGCGAAAACAAAGAAATAGTCAGGAGTTACTGTAGTGGTTGGTAGTATTATCATGTTGGAATTTCTAAAGGCTTAAACTGTTAGTGTAAATACTTCAATAATTAAATAGTCTAAAGGGGTTATAGAATGCAAAATCACATTTACCTTGTTATTGTTGAATTTAGGTAGCTTAAAGAACCCATAGAACATGTTTTATGACCATCATAAAATGTTCTTTGTGCCTCAATAATTGCGTGTGCAAATTTGTACGTCTGAAAAAGACCCAGGAGCATCACTAGGCCGTCTATTCCATGCTCAGAAATACATGCTCATTGCAAAATGTTTGTATTTCCCGCCCCCTGGCCTCCTGACGCTGATTGGCTAGTTCATTGTGAAGCGGATTGGCTCTCTAGTTACTCTTTTGGCTTTCGGTAAACATTAAATCGCGTTAACTATCGGAGCTATTTAACACGCAATGGACTTCAGGAATTCAACCATACAACAGCCAGATCCATAGCGTTTGGAAATGAATGTGTCAGACTGGTAAGTTTTATTAGAACTCCGGTAACTAACGTTACGTACTATGTAATTAAAACTGCTTGTCACATTCAGACACGGCATTGGGAAGTTAAACAGAGTTGGCATTTTACATGAAGGACTATTTAAGTAAATCGGTAAATCGATGAACTATCTGAGTAAACAGTAAATGGTTAACTATCTGAGCTAAATAAACACGCAGTTCAGGAATTAAATCATACAACAGCTAGATCCACAGCGTTTGGAAATGAATGTGTCAGACTGGTATTAGAATTCCTGGTAACTAACGTTACGTACTATGTAGAACTATGGCTGTTTCACGCATTCAGACATGGCATTGGGAAGTTAAACAGACGTATTTCTACATTATGATATTATAGGATTGTCAGCCTTTATGACAACGTTATGCAGAACTATTTAACATTTCATATAATTTAGGCATAGGCTACGTTTCAGCACTAATGTCTGAGGTTATGATATGCTATGATAGACGGCGATATGCATCTTTACCGGGAAATTAACGTAGGCTATTACATTTGTATAGTAAACATTCCAAGTTCACCTAAAACCCTGGTGTTAAAACAATCTGAGTTCACCTAAAACCTCGGTGTTAACTATCTGAGCTAAATAAACACGCAATTCAGGAATTAAACCATATAACAGCCAGATCCACAGCGTTTGGAAATGAATGTGTCAGACTGGTATTAGAATTCCCGGTAACGTTACGTACTATGTAGAACTATGGTTGTTTCACGCATTCAGACACGGTATTGGGAAGTTCAACAGACGTATTTCTACATTATGATATTATAGGATTGTCAGCCTTTATGACAACGTTATGCAGAATCATTTACCATATTATTTAGGCATAGGCTACGTTTCAGCACTAATGTCTGAGGTTATGATATGCTATGCATCTTTACCGGGAAATTAACGTAGGCTATTACATTTGTGTAGTAAACATTCCAAGTTCACCTAAAACCCCGGTGTTAAAACTTGGTAATGGAAATGCAACACTGGGACTAAGCACAGGTGTTTTAGGGTGAAGCCTGGGGGTGGCTCGGGCCCGTAGTTGAAACATGACAGTATCTGTTGTAATGGTTAGCTTGCTAGCCTACCAACACTTTAGTGACCGAGTGTTTTTTTGCTTCGCAATCACCTGGATATCAAGTAGGCAAACTGTTAAGGCCAGAGAAATACCCGTACATACAAGTCTATAATTCTATGGTTATGGCGATCAAAAAACACTGAATTCTAGCGTGGTTACCTACCGGCAGAATCGGTTGTGCTTGCAGAATAGTTGAAATAGATCCTGGTCTCAGGCGTAGTGCTTGTGAAAAGCCGGATCTAATGTTATTCAGCCCGAGGTTGACGAAACACCAATCTCGGATTAAAGTTTAGTGGAACGTGGTTGTAGATAAACATCAACTACTCCCGTTGAATGCAAGGTTCTTGAGGAAGGTAGTGCAAATTCCGGGCAACCCCAGTTTCACGCGTGTGCCGACATTTTTTCCGTATGTTGTCCAGTTAAACAGAAATTCAAAATGCATTTATTTCAAACAGAAATTCAACATGCACTTATTTTTCTTGGAGCCGTCAGTGTTAGCTAGCTAGGCTATTACATAGACTACAGTTCGTTTATAGCCTACCACCAAAGCAACAGGGGGCTGGACAAGCGACTATTCCAAACAATTTCTGATTGGATCAAAGATTCTAGAGCAGAGCTCTTTGGATTGGACAATGTAATGGAGGAGGTGTAGCTTTGCGCTGTCTACGTACACAGAGCACTGGTTTCAGATTGTTTTTTTTCAGCCCGGCAAATTCTAGCCTGAAATTTGCATATAGAAGGAGGCGGAAGATTCGGTATAGTCCGTTGGATACCTTAAACTACCTAAATTCCACAATAACAAGGTACATGTGGTTTTGCATTCTATGGGCTCTTTAAGGTATCCAATGGACCATACCAAAACACCATCTCCCGCCTCCTTCTACATGTAAATTTCAAACTTACGAGGATACGTCACCTTGCTAAGATACACCTTCATTTGCATGGTCCAACCAAAGATCATTTGAAACCGTCTCTGGTCCAATCCCCTGTTGCTTCATGAATTTGCCAGGGTAGCGGGAAATATGAATCGTTTCATTCTAACCTTTTAAATCAGCCTGTATAAGACGCTCTAGCAGTGCTCCTGGGTCACTTTCAGACGCACACATTTTTTTTGAGTCTCAAAGAACAATTTCTGATGGTCAAAACAACATGGTCATCTGTTGGTCAAAACTAGACTGTACTTGAGGAATTTTTGTTTTATATATTGAAATTTCATTTTGTATATTCTTCACTAGATCTGTCTTCTGGAGATTTTAACGGCAGCTGACTTGCCACAACTTCAATATACAGACAGTGTTGAAGCTGCAATTGAGAGCCTGTTGGGTCATACTCACAATGACTGAAAACCAATCAAACAGAAAGCCCCTTCATCCAATCAACAGAAAAGCAAGAAATGTTATTTATTTTTCTGTTTACTTTGGAGCATCTAACATTCATTCAGTAATACATGGTTTATTATTGTAATTAAAGGGATAGTTTGGTTTTTAACACTTTGAGCCCCTTTCACAGGTTGTCTAAAATGCAATAAAGTGGTTGACATCGAAATTTTGACGATTGCTTCTGTCTCGGCTGTTTGGGAAATGTAGAATCGCCTCTGCCTGCCTTCAAAATGGCTAGCAATGGGCATGTGTTGTTTCTATCCTTAAAACACTGGTTTTAAAAAAAGTGCTACTCACCAAGTGGTTAGTGGTGCTCAATGATGTTCCAAAACATGTATCGTAGCGAAATAAAGCTTCTGTCATGTTTTATTTGGCACTTTGTTTATATGAAGGAGCAAACAGATCCCTATGCGACTTACAAAATGGCAACCTGGGGTGGACCGTGGACTGGTTCAGTTAAAACATATTAAAATGATTGCACATATTGAACACACTTTACTGTTTATTATTTAATGATTAAATGAATGATCCAATATCTTTTTATGTCTCATAATTTATGTTTCAGTAATTTCAAGTGAAAAAGCTTTGTGCTACTGTACATATCTATCAAATAGCCAGCAACTGTACATATCTATAGCAGCCTGCACATATCCATAGACCAGTGTTTTTCAGACCAAGATGCATCCAAACACTGCTGATGCTGTTCAACATCTCACTATCACTGTCAGTTCGCTCAGCTCACTCTCAGCAGGTCAGCAAAGGAAGTTTCTGCAGCTTTGTAGAGATGTGATCAATCTGAGTACCTTATTTGATCAGAAGCACTCTGCAAATACTATTCTAAACGTTCCAGACAGATGGAGATTGACTAAGAACCAAATAAAAAGTAACACAAAATTGATTCACCAGTACTAGAATGGAGAAACTCAATTTACTATCCTCAGGCCATACTGTACAAATGTTAAACACACAGTACAATGACACCACATAATTCACTTATTCACTCCACAACCAACATTTCACATACATTACAGTGACTTGCAGCACTTTACACATCCTCCGCTCTTCCATGGATCCGTCTTGTGTTTTTCTGCCGACACAATATTACTCTCCACCAGTCAGCAAGAAAAATACTGTGTTTGTCCTCCCATTAGTGAGTAATGTGCTGTAGGGGGAAAACGATCAATGTTATTTATATTAGACATAGTCAACCGTTTGGCTTTTATAATTTACCAAAAAATTGATATAATATAGGGCATTATATTTTGGATGACAATTAATTATGATTATTATTTATGCTTAAACCTAAAACTGAAGTCATGATGATGGGCCCTAAACACTGTACTTACTTGAACTTACTTGGTGGCCTTTTGTTCTCACTCAACACTAAAGTTAAAAATCTCAGGTATTTATTGACCAGGACCTCATAGTCATGTGAAACATATTTCCAAAACATTTTTTCACCTTTAAAACATCAGGAAGATTACTATTATTTAAGAAACACATGCATTTGTTACTCACAGTTAGACCTGTATTAAATGCAACTCAAACACTAAACAATACGAACACATCTTGCCTGACTTCCTTACATTGGCTCCACTTAAAGCAACACGCCACTGTACTTCACTATTGAAATATGTTCTTCCTTGTCTTAACAAGTTTTGGCTCAAAACGGTAAAATATAACTTTCTCAAAGCACATCTGAATGACATGATTTTGATGTCAACTCAACGTATGTACTCCCTATCATCTGTAAATTGATCTAAAGTGTATTTTACTCCGGATAATTCCTTTAATTTGTCCAAGTCATAATAGTTATGCTGATGACACCAAAATGTAATCACTTTGCCTCTCTTGAATGTCAGTGTATAGCCTAAATTAACAGCTGGATGTCACACAATTTTCTCCAGCTTAACGCAGACAATACTAATGTAATTTTTTATTGAGGAAATGAGGAAAGACTGAAACTGAGGCTAAACGCCAGGGGTTACCATGGACAGTTGCGTAGCCAGTAAGGTAGGCCTAGGGATCATAGATAAGATTACTGACATCACTATGAATTTACAGGCAATTGCATCTCTACAGCAACAGCTGGCAAATTGTGATGTTTGAAGCCTTGTTTGCAGAGCTGCTGCTTCAAAATGTTGTCTCATCTCCACCAGACATCCCATTAAGAATAAGCACTGTAGGTTTTTGTGACGACAGTTTGTGGTCTAGTGCAATAGGAAAAAATCCAGATCCAAGCACAAGCTCGTAATGGAAGCCAGGGGAATCCAGGCTTCCTCAGAATTAACAGAAGTGCATGAGAAGAATCATAATGATTATAAAACACCAAATCAATTTAAACTTGTTATTCTATACCTTTTGATAATTTGTTACTCTATACCGTTGATAATGTGCATTGTGTTTTCAACCATAACTATGACACAAGTAATGTTTTTAAATGTTAAATCAACCGCATTTCAGCCTGTGAACAAAGCGGTAAAGAGCTGCACAACACCGTTCTTTGTGACGTAGGCAACGGAGGCCAGAGTTAAGCTGGATTTATACTTCTCCGTCGCTGTGACTCAGCAGCGCCGCAGTAGCTCTGCGTACCTCCGCCCACACTCTGTGTCGCCTTCCGTGCACCTCCCCAAAATTGTAACTACACATCAAAGCGACGCAGACAGAGTACGCAGACTTCGAGGGCTGTGATTGGTCCGCTTTACAGCGGGAAACAGTGTGTAAACTTTGGATATAATTTTGGATTTAAGACAAATATCTTCTCATACTTTCACATAAGTGTTTGTTTATTGTGATAGCTAGCAAGCTAATCCATAGTATACACACAGCACGCCGTGCTTACAGTTTGTGCAAACAGTATTTTATAGGTTTGTAGTTTTCCTTCACATTTTGTTCTATGCGTCAATAACTTACAAGTGTAGTGCTGCTACCCCAATTTTTTCTGAACAATGACCTTATTTATTTGCATGGCTTTAATTATCACGCAACTGCTATATGGCACCAACACTCCACCAGACCAAAGAGTTCGAGAAACGTTCCAAGAACGACCCAACGCCCTTTTGTGTTGTGGCGGTGAATTGCCACGCGTTGCAGTGACTCTGACACAGAAGTATAAATCAAAAGCGTCTGCGAAGGTGTCGGCGAAGTTGTCTGCGTCGCTGCGACGCAGAAGTATAATTCAGCCTTCAGTCCACGCCTTTTGGGCTTCTCTGCCTATTTCGTCTATTGATAAAATCTGTGTGGAATCATCCAATCAGAATTGTCTGCTCTGTCTCTTCCAGAGGCGAAATAGTTTCCTTTGGGCGGGTAGGGGAATTTGGTGAAAGCCGGCTTCCACAAAAATCAATAGTAAATCGCAAGTGGCCGGACCAGTCAGTTTGTCATACACCAATCAAATCGTGAAGGTATGGTCAGTTCATTCATTTAGTTTAGGTGGTGTTTGTGAGGTGGCAATGGAGGACGTAGACCATTTCTTGCAGAACGACTTAAAGTTGCCATCACAGTAGCGACTTCTTGTAAAAGAAAAGTGTAAATTATGCAAATAAAAACACCATGGAAGTTTGATCATACTCCACTCTGCACTACTAAAACTAGTTGACTAGTTGAAAGCTGTTCACTTAACTGACAAGTTCGTGTTTGTCTTGGTCATCAAAGTGAACTAAACTTTTTTGAGTCCTCTCGTTCATCTCGTTCACTTTATAAAAATACGTGACAGCCCCATTAGCCAAACCTGTGCAGTCTCAACGTTCTTCGTTCATTTGAGCTAAATTAAAATGTTAGGCTTACCTCCCAAACACATCTACTGCTTACACAAATGTTGATCACACTACAAACAAGACAAAAGTATAATGCTATAAGAAACAGCAAATATTAATTCATTGTTTACCTGGGTCTTTGGTCTATGCATGCCCTGCACCCAGCATCTGACAAGTTCTCGCTTTTGTTTTGAGTCGGTCAGTCACCACGTGACAGCCCCACCTCACACCCACACATCCCCTCCAGATTACTGGTAATATGGTTAAAATAAAAATTAGTGTCCACATTTTCCCTTCAATCATTGTCCGTTAATTTCACCACAGTATGATCACACAGCCTCAAATTGAATTTTACGTTAATACTTGACTAGCCTAACTGAGCCAGTGTCATATGAACGATTGGAAAGCAGTAGCACTCAAGAGATAAACTAATCCTTTGTTCCCGCACTTTCCGGCTCAGACTGCGTTGGTTAAAGTAATGGGGCTCTCACGTGATGAACGAACGACTCAGGGAAAAAAATAAAAGACACAATAACTCCAACACAGGACGTTGCGCAAATGCACATGTGCGACTGAACTGCGTTGGTTCAAAGTAATGGGGCGACTCGGAAATACTAAAAGACACAAATAAAACAGGGAAATAACTCCAACACAGAAGCTTTAGGACACTGCGCAAATGTGCATGTGTGACTGAACTAATCGATCCTACCCAGTCGGTGGCGCTCATAGACTGTATATATGCAAAAAAAAGAGGAACTAATCGAGCCCACAACACGATTAGGTCTACCAAAGTCACATTAAAAATTAGTTCTATTTGAACTAATCGGTCAAGAACGACACAACACTAGTTGACAGTTAGCTGCTCGGCTCAAAAAGCTAGCCTGAATGTTTCACTGCATGCACGGCAATATTTGTTTGTGTATTTTTTTTTTATTCGCCTATAGTAGCCTGTATTGTTTTTGAAGCACACTTTATTTATTAAAGGCTACAGTAAACGGAAATGGAGACAGAAATCTAGACTGATTTTAAACTAGAACCCATAATCAGCCTATGGCTAGAGGCTACACCCGCTATTGTGAAACTTATGGCAATGGGCTTCCCCAGCCAAAACAACCAAAGTCGCCGCTGCTAGGCACCTGGTTGTTGCTAGATTGTTAAAATATATATAATAAATATATATAATCCCTGACTGCAGGTCATATGAAAAGTAAATAGAATAACATTTTAATAGAAATAAAAGCATAATAATCTCTGGCCTTCAAAAGTATTAAATCACTTTTCAGATGGCAATCTTCAAGAGACATAGGGTGATGTATGTAAAATGTGTAAACTACAATATTTTTTAGACTGAACTTCAGAATAACTGCAATGATTTCTAGTTAAAAATGCCAAAATAATTATCTTTATTTACACCCTTATGCTCAGAGCCATGTAGACTATCTGAAATACGTAAGACGATACGAAATAAGTCTTTATCTGCTATAAAGATGCAGTGGCAACAGCCGTCTTAGATGGGAGAGAAAGAGGGTAGCCTAACTGGCACAAGAATCAGATTACAAGGTTCTGCCAAACTTCTGTATTTTTCTTTAAAAAATGCTAAGAGTATTTAGTGGACAAACCTACACGCGCCAACCGAACCAATCAACAACAATGTTCGTGGAGTCGGCTAGAGGATGTCCAATGAACGGATCTGTGACGTACTCTCCGGCTGTCAAACACGCATTGTAGAAAAAAACCCTGTAGGTAGGCTATTCTCAAACGCGAAGGCGAACTGCTAGGTGACATGTCCTGGTAGTGTGCTTATTGCGATTGCCACCACGCGCGTGACATATCCTGATTACTCAGAGAAAACACATGTGACCTCTGTCTGCGCACACTGCAGACGCACCGTGAAGATTCGGTGTATTAACGAAAGCAAATAAAGCCTAAGTAATATTTGTCTTTGGATATGTCACTGATCGAAGAATATGGAGACGGTGAGTATGAGAGGGCTCCAAAGCGCCTGAAAACATCGGAGATTGAGGAAGGAGAGGACCTAGAGGAGGGGGAGGACTCAGACTCAGCATCCGCGGGTCTGATTGGAGATGAGGAGGATGAAGCTGGGCCCGACAGGGAGCAACGCGCTCGCTGGACTGTTACAAAATACTGTTCGAGTAGAAAGGTATGCTCATACAAGGCTCTCAACTGAGTTGGTTTGAATTGTTTCACCCGTCAAGCAGAACGCGGGCATAGAACGTAGAAACGAACAGGCCTCTGATTAAGAATGAAAGTCGATGCTTATTCTTGATTAACTATAAGGGTTATTTACCTCCCTTACGCACTTGGACATTTCGATATAGCTCAAAACGAACCCTCACCAGTCTATATGCCCTCGGCTGGTTTACGCTCACACACCGTAGCCCAGTTTAAATTCAGATCATCGTTTTTATAACCTACGCAGTTAACCTTACCGCTATTCTCAATCTGCAATTTGTTGCGCGGTAGACTGTATAATGTAGCCTACACAACTGTATGAAGTTAAAATAATAATAATAATAATAATAATAATAGTAATAATAATAATAATAATAATAATAAATATATAGACCTACACATGAACGCGCATTCCGCAGTCTCAGTTTAAAGTCTCACGAGAATCAGCTACATGTAGGAATATTAGCGTAGGCTATTACCAAAATTTTAGGTAACAGACTGACTAATAACAGTTTGACAGATTTATAACAGTATGCTTGCTTAAAAAAGTATTGCTTAGATTTGTTGGATTGCCATCTAACAACATCTAACCTGCATAAGGCCTAAGCTGTGCCATGAAATGTGAGATTAGGATGATTGATAAAACTGTGTTTATAATTTCATATTAAAACATTTCACATAAATCACAAATATTCTAACAAGAATAAAGCCCTATAAAATGTTCAATATTTTTAAACAAAAGTGATGAAATGAAAAGTGCCTAAGAGATGATGTGATATCCCATCATATGTGTGCCTAATTTCATGCTTTTATCAAAAGATGCCTTAGTCTAATATTTAGTAGACTACTATATTGTTATACTGTGATATGCATGCTCAGCTTTGACACATTATGGCACAGTAAGCTTGGGAAAAAAAGCAGTCTGTTAGGTGGCTCAGTAAAAGACTGATTGCAAAGTCACTTTTACTGGCAAGCGGAAAGGGGAAATGCTTGGTATAGCTGAGGAACCATTTATCCCCATCTTTTATTGCTCCACCAGTGGTGGAGCAGTATCCCTGCTGTGGTGAAAACAGTATCACCCTTGCCATCTCAATAAATGGCTAGCGCAGGTAATGAAAAGAGTTGTTGTAGGCGGCAGGGTTATCACGCTCTTGAAAATCTGACTTTCACTGCCAGCAATGTCAGGACACGTGGGTGAGCAAGATAATGCAGGATTCAGTTTGCATTCCAGATTAGTATTTTTTCTTTTATGAAAAACAGGTATGGTATACATTTTTGGGGGACCCACAAATACCTATATTATCTCTGTCTATATTGTCTCTTTTTCTATTTTTATATATAGAGAGAGCAATCCAAAAAATGTTAAAAGTGCAGGTTTTCTGCTTTCATTTTTTTATTCAGTTCTATAACTAGCTTCTAAACTCCCACCTAGTTGTCTTCCTACTTCTGTTCACCACTCACTGGGGTCCTGATTCTGACATAAATTTGATGCAGGAAGGAGATGACACTTTGTGGAAGGCCTCATTAGGATACAGTTGGAAGAGCTTATTGCTTAGCATTACCCAAAGAAAGGCCTTATCCAACGTAAACTGAGACTAAATTCCTGCCCAGATCAATTCAGTATGTGCTGTTTTCAGGTTTAAGGACACAGAGCATTCAGCAACCTTTGACCTCTGGGAGCGCTGTAATTTGGTAAAATGTCCTCTAGTCCTCTAGAAACCAAATTTAATATATGGACTCATTAACCCATTCTGGCATGAAAGAGCAACTTGGTGACCTTTGACATTAAGTGGGTGCTGTTTTCCGCCATTCTGAAAGTACTGAAAGTGGAACTAGAATGGTGAAAAGAATTACGAGATAAAAAGTCAAAATTTTGAGATAAAACCAAAGTCAAAATTTTGACTCTTATATTGCGTAATTTTTGCGTTTTTCTCTGATAATTTTACTTTTTATCTCATAATTATGACTTTATCGAAAAACTTTGCCATTTATATCTCATAATTTTGACTTTGTATCTCAAAAATTTGACTTTTATATCTCATAATTATGACTTTTTATCTCATAATTATGACTTTGTACCTCGTAATTTTGACTTTTATATCTCATAATTTTATAATATTATAATATTATAAACTTTTTTTTATTTCCCTGGCCGAAATGGGCTTCCATATCACAAGTGAGTGCACAGTTGGAAATTGCTGTTTCTTCAGCGGTTCAAATGAACAGCGTCCACGTTGGCTTCAACATTCGCTACTCTTCAACTGCTAAAGAGGCGATTTCCAGCTGAGCATCAGATACGATTGGGTTGTGAATATCACAACTTTACAGCAGCCACGTCCTGTGCCAATGTCTATGGTGCTATGAAATGCCTGCATGCGTTGTATGCCTTTGCAACATCACAAACTGTCTGAATATGCCTCTAAAGATGCCGTGTCATGCAGTTGACAGTATCACCAAACCCATATGCAGGGCACTGCCCTGTCCACACAAAAGACCTCCTAACTTTCAGGCAGGTCACGGCAAGTCCAAGATAGACAATCAGCCTAATTCAGAACGGCAGTTTTTTTAGTATTTAATTTTCAGTTAGTAAAAGACAAAAACACGACTTTGGCTTTATTTAAGTCATAGCAACTGTAAAAATTCATATACACGTCTTTTTTAATTTTCCATGTGACATCCAAAATCCAATAATGAATGAACAAAAAAGTACACAGACCTACAACTAACTGGAGAGCCCATTTCTCAAGGTACCATTTGTAGTTTGGAGCTTTTGAATATGAGGGACATGAATCGCAAAATATTGCAGAATCGAAACGCACTTTCTTGAACGTGTGATTGGGTAGTAAGAATGCTTTCCTAGCACCTACAGTTTTCAATTACAGTGGTTCCAGCCCCTCTGTATGAAATGAAATGAAAGTAAGGCGGGGCTGGCGAGGGTGAGGCTAGCGTAGTGCTGCTACTCCAGTTTTAACAATAACTTTATTTATCAGCATGGCTTTAATTATCACTCCACGTATGAGGAACATTCCAAGAATGACTTTCGTGACCTAATGCCCCTTGGTGTTGTGGCGGTGAATTGCCACGAGTTACACCTGTCATGCAGTCTTGTATGTCTGAAATGTGCAAACTGTGTGACTCCGTCACAGAGGTATAAATCAAAAACATCGGCGGCGAGTATAAATCCAGCTTTACACTTAATAACGCATGATCTGTATCTGAAAATATAGTGTTTGTGCAGAATAATGCACAAGGTGTACCAAACCCTCTGCTATCCCATCTCAAATGCATTTTGTATTTTACAAATCTTTGGAGATTTCCTTCGATATACCATGGATGGACTCTTCACAGCTCATAATCACTCAGCATTTTCCATTGAGTTAAAGGATGTGAATGCTCCATTCATTCAAAGCAGGAGAGAGAGAGAGCAGACGATTTCAAAGCTTTTGATAGTTCATTAAGACATTAAAGCCTCTATGTGTAGGATCGTATCAGAATTCCCCATCTATCGGCGAAGTGGTATACTGCATATGTTTGAATAAAATGTATTAGCCCTCCCCTTCCCACAATCCTAATTTCTTGCTACGGAGGCCAAACGCTCGCTCGCTCGCTCTTATCTCAGTTTCTGCTACTCAGTCTCTGAGCGGAAACGCGAAAGGCGGAGCTGAATATACGATACTGCTCTCCCCTACAAGAACCCGTACTTTTGAAAATGGCGGCGCAAAATGGATATTCTTCTTTGGTCCCCAGCCATATCTATATATAAATGGAAATTACCAAGTTTACCGGAACACTACAATTTATTCATGGAGGTAATTACCATCGTTTTACATTATATTTTTGAAATAAAAAATATATATTTGATAAAAGACGAAGATAAATAGAAGATAAATCCTACACATAGAGGCTTTAAGACTTAACGTCTTAATGGAACATGTGAAGCCTGGTGTTTGGCATTTCAAACAAACAAGCACAAACACAAAAAAACACACTCTCGCTGAACTTCCAAGCCTGTGATTATCTGTTGCATTGCCTAGAAACAGGAGACACAAAAAGTACTTTAGGATATATTTTATATAGGTGTATCGGGTGAACAAACAGAAACAAAATCTAAATTGTTGCATAAAACAACAGCCTTGAGCTTTGTGTTTCGGCTGAACCACAATCATGAGAACATCCATAACGATCCACCAATTGACGATTCTCCAATAAGTTAGTCCTTCAAGCTACAATAATATTGCCAGTTACAAGTCCCTTTTTTAAAACTATGTGGCACAGTGTAAATACACACAGTATGCAAAATGTGCAAAAACTAAATAGGATGTCATAAAATGAGATAAAACAAAAAGAGAAAACTCTGTGTATAGCCTTGATTGTGTAATGCACATGTGAGATGTGGACACAGTAACAGGAGGGCTCACTTGACCACATCCTGTCATCTATGTCCGTGTCAACTGTCATTCTTTGTTCATTATACCTATTCTAATTTGGTATATGTGGTGGAGAGTAAAAAAAAAAGTCTGTGTTTGCTCTATCTTTGGTAGGCTTCATAGTTCAAGCCCTAGAATCATAATGTTTAGTCTGTTTAACTGTGCTAGTATGTGTCAGACAAGAAACTTCCTCTTTTTCTTTGTTGTCACTACTAAACGTTGCCTACCATGTAACCTTTGATTTAAAATTCAGGTCAGTCGGTGGTTTAACAGGCTTTGTAACACCTGGAATGCTCGATCGTAACATTTTTTGGATGACAATTTTTGTATCTGCATTTAACATAACATTTAACATACCTTTTGCATTAGCTTGCTAATATTTTAAGTGCCAATAAGGCCACACCAATAAAATTAGTTGGTTCTCGGATTCGCCGCTTGAAAAAAATGCTAAATGAAATAAAAATAAAATTGAATTCGAACTCACACGAACATAAAAAAACACTGTGGCAGATAACTGTAATACTGAAAAAAGCATGCTGCGTTCACGTGACGTCGAAAACCAATCAAATCGCGCCTTTCACTTCAGAGCGCAAGAGACATGAGGAAAGATGCCGGTGGATCCTGCTAGGCCAGTGTTTGCAATTATTAGAATATCTGATCGGAAGAGAAAAACATTTGACAAGTGCATTGAAATTAAAGAGGATGAGAACTTTGCGCAGTTGTACTCACGGTGCCGAGAGCAGTCTGCTTGTGCAACTCTGTGGAGGTGAGTGATATTTCATTGATTGAGAGGCGAAAAAAAAACATTCAAAGTGTTTCGCCATCAAAATCAATCAATAAATAAATGAATAGCAGGTGCCTACACACTCACGTCCTTGCGCGCGCACACACACACGTTTCTCTTTTTCATGCAAAAAAAAATTTCTCTTTTCTAGATTCACGTGACTGCACGTTGATGAATATTCATCTCCGTTACGCTGATCACAAAGTTTTAGTCACTATCTAATTGCTGGTGAATCAATGCGATTTTGACGTTCTAATGAACTGTGACAAAATGAGTTTGAACGTAGGCTACATTACATGTCATACCTCAATTCCACAGCCAGCTTGCTTGGTGCTTAGATTCTCAAACTCTTAAATAAATGACAAACCGTCAAACCTTTACATAACATAGAATGACAGAATTATGAATTTGTACATTGCCTAAAACCTGCATGACAAAAAGTGTGCTGTGAGGTGTGAAAGTTAAGTTTATAAATTAGGCCACATTTAGTTTTTCCTTAACAGTAAATGTCTTTAATGAACATTAACTGTGAATGTGCTAATTTACTTTCAGAACATTTTTTTATTTTTATGTTTATTTCGCTCGCTCGCTCCATATTTTTCCTGAAAAAATCCGAGAACCAACTAATTTTATTGGTGTGGCCTAAACTATCTATAAATATTTTAAGTTTTAAATAGTTTTTGATCTGGAGTAAAAGTGAATTGAAATTGAACTTGATTTATGGATACCTTTGTTATTTGTGTTGCAGTGTCGAGGGATGCAGTCTCACCTAGGGCTGGTCGATTTGGCCTAAAATCAAAATCTTGATTAATTGAACATTTTAACTCAATGAACGATTATTTTTTTCCCTTCATAGTTCACTGGCATGTTTTGTACAGTAAAATGGTTATGTTACAAGTCAGAGATTTTTTAATGATTTCTTGATTTTAAAATAATTGAAGAAACACAATATGATTATTTATTGAACATCAATATTTTCTTTGGTACAAGCTGCTCTTGTTGCTCAGTTGTCTCATTGTTGGGCTCTCCATGCTTGACAGGTAGGCAGAATAACGTAACGAGTGGGGTCACGTGACTGCACACGCAGTAGTGTTGTAAAGTAATTGAAATAATCGACCTGGAAAAGTCTGATTGATTATTGGTTGATTGATTGATTGATTTTCGATTAATCGCCCAGCCCTAGTCACACCCATCAAATTAGTTATCAGGTGCCAGATTGAACATGTAACAACAACAACACAGAATTTCTGCACTTGTTCCCAGTTTATTCAATATAACATTTCGACTGAGTTGGTCTTTGTCAGGTGTCAATTGACCAACGTTGTGCTAAATGTGAGCATTCAGTGTGCAGAGATTCTCTTTATTAGTGTTCGTATAATGCATAACGACAAACCATGTGTACACATCACATATCTTGTTTCTTATATTGCAGTGCTTACAATTCTTGATTAGGTTTTTAAGCCTGTCTGCAGGCATAGGTAGATCAGATACTTAGTCTGTTGTTATCATTAGCTTTTTACAAGCAACAGGATGTGGGACCTACAGCAGCAAATGAGGAGCCAGTGCTTTTGCACCTCTTCAGTTCTTTTGCAGAATTTCCAATAAGGCCTTGATCGACAGAACTGATAGGAAGAATAATGTCATTGAACAGGGGACTGTAAACAAAAAGTAAAATATTAACAGCATATTCATTATAAATAGCTTCACTATATGTAGTTGAAAATGCATCATACTTTAACTTTCTTACTGTAGCTTTTGACTGTAGTTTCGTTTTGGGTTTGTGTTTGGGTTGCTAAAGAGGTATTATCCAGTAATTTGCTTCCGAGTCATCAGGCTCTGCAGTTCATTTCTGCAAAGCCAGCTGGCATCCTGTTGAAAAGGGAACTTCCTTTTAAATATGACTAAAGTTTCCTTATAGAAAAAAAACGCTTCTCTGCAGTTACACATTTGCACATGTAGGCGCTCCAATGAACACAATGTCACTGACACATCTAAAAAACACCTCTACTGTGCACATCAATTATTTTTTTAAACATCTATTTTGAAGGAAGTGTCAAAAACACATTTTTAAGGAGCATTCATTATAAAATTCTGTAAATAACTATTTTCCATCTGTACAGGGAAGACATCAATTACTGTTATAGCTTTTTACGTAAATACTCCTCTTCGTCACCTGTTGGACATAAGCCTTCAGTAAAGGCCTTTCTCTTTAAAATAATTTCATTTTTTTTGGTAGCATTTGGTAGTTATGCTTCTCCCCATGACGAGTTAGTCTTTTTAAAGTTCCTATAGAATTCTGTGCCAGGTTTTTTGGGGGTTTTATTAATTATGATGTGGTCAGTTGGGTTGCTAGTTCTTGCATCGGGTTACTTCCATGTGAGCTTGTGGATGTTCTTCTGTGGAAATATAGTTCCACTGATGACAAGTTAGTTAAAAAAGGAATCAACAAAGCATCAGCCCATTGTGTGTCCATTGCCCTCTTATATTTGGAATTGTCACCTTCCCCTGGCATTTATGTTGCTAGTTATCATGTTGGGTGTCAAATGGAACTGATTGATGGGTAAATACTTTTATTATCCTGTAGAAAATCACGGAAACGTAAAAAGGAAAGTATGAAGGTCAAGGTAGATTTTATTATGCCCCCGTCTAATCACTCCCATGTTTAGTTCTCGAAAATAACATCACCCACCGCAGACTCAGCACTGTAGCTTTCAGCAGTAAGCAAATATGCTTACCTAATGTTATTTGGTAATTTACAAAAAAATTATAACTTAAGCTTAAAGTTTTTATGTCTGTCCCTCATCGCCCTCTGAAACTAATTGCTAACTTTTAAACTATTGTAGGGTCACTCTAGTTACCACACATACCTAGCTCTAATTCCTATCTGTATTCCTCTGCCAAGAAATATATTTTCAAGATAATAATAACCCTGTCTTTTCTTAGGATAATGGTGATAACTCACACCGTATTGCTCCATCACCTGTAGTCCATGTACGTGGTCTATGTGAGTCTGTGGTGGAGGCTGATCTTGTGGAGGCCTTGGAGAAATTTGGAAATATCTGGTAAGTTGTCACTGTTGGAAAAATACTACTGTTCAACTGACAACCATGTCACAGTCCTTAGACATGTTTAACATGTTATTATGGATTATGGAATATATAGATTATATAAGCTCCTGATTACCCCTTATTCATAGTCATGTTGTAAGTTGTTGCACATGAATTGTGATCTAAAAATGCATGGCTTAATATGGGGTTTGTAAGGTGGTAGTAACACAAGAACAGTTATTTACTCCCAATAATGCTTACCAAAGATGATCTATCCATATGGAACTAGACACAAATTCACTGTGCTAATATTGTACAAATAAATCATGATTAAGTCTTTTATAATGCAGATTATGTTCCCTATTCTAAAGTTGGGTCATGAATAAGCAAGTCTCAACATCAAAATATTTTCTTTCCTGTAATCTGTGACACTTTCTATGAGACATCCGATGTGAATGAATCCATAGGGACCACATATAAGTTAAATACGTAACAAATTAATTTTAAATTTAATATAAACAAGACCCAACTTTAGAATAGGGAACATACAGTATTCTGCATAACAAAGACTTAATAATGATTTATTTGCACACAGTGATTTTATGCTAGTTCCATCTGGATAGATCATCTTTGGTAAGCATCATCTTTGGTTACCAATATTGACTGGATAATCTCTGGTACGCCTTGTTCTTACAGTAGGGTTCTGAAACAACGGCCTGAAGGGGGCAGGCTATATTCCCCCAAAAGTGAGTGATCAGGGTATGATTCGTTACATTGTTTTGCCTTACACAAAATGTAGTTGGGTTAGATGAACTCCAACCACTTCTGCTGCTAACCTGCCTTGAAAACCTGCTAACTGGTCAGTGGAGGTCACCATGCTACACAACAATACAGACAAAAACGACAAAACAGATTTGTTAAAAAGTTAGATCTTGAAGCAGAGCAATAAAATGTAGTAAATAACTTGTTTTATGTTCTTCTAATTATTTATTTTATTTTATTGTATTTTATTTTATTTACATGAAAACTAAAACAAAAAAAAGAACTATCAATACCAGGAAAGACCCAAAATGGGACAAAAATTTGGTGTTCATTAAAGGCCCACTATGCAACATTTTTCATTTAATTAATCCGTTTCATACTGTTTAGGATGCTAAAATTAGTCATTACACGGCGAACTAATGGTGTAGAGTGCGCCACCGTGGCCAATAGCGGTAGATACAGCACTTGCAATGTTCCAATAGAATTCAGTGCAATACAATGCAATACAGCGGGCTTTAGAGGGAGCTCGTGAGAGAGAAAAACAGAATGTTGCTTAGTGCCGGTTTAAGTCATTAAATGACAATACAAGCATCATTCAACAGACTGTTTTTCTGAACAAGTAATTGTATTGTTGAAGTTGTTGCATTAGCACACCACCACACCCATTTCAGCAACATTTAAGCTTTTTAAAAAAATATGTAATACTTTACACATGAAACAGTATTATACAAAAAAACAATATGAATTATTTAAATACAAGTCATTCTTTTCAATAAAAACAACTGGTCGTATTTGATTCTGACTTGATTTAGGATAGACGATATTGATATAGTGTAGTGCAGTGTATTGTGGTGTGTGTGCTAACATGCTAATGAGTGCTTAACTGCTGTGAAATAATTGAAAGCAAACATGAACTGGTTGTTTTCATGCATTGGTCAAGATGACTGCCTTGTAAGCACAACAAGGTCTACCTATATGATTAATCCCCTGGAGTGTCCACTAGCCCTTATTGTTCAAAACGAAGTTTGCTTTTTTACACTTGTGACTAACAACTTTGTAAACACTTCTCTGCCTAACAGCTATGTAATGATGATGCCATTCAAGAGGCAGGCGTTGGTAGAATTTGAAAACCTTGACAGCTCTGACCGTTGTGTCACCTATGGTGCTAAAGAAGCTGTCTACATTGCTGGCCAGCAGGCTTTCTTTAACTATTCCACCAGCAAGAGGATCACAAGACCCACTAATGCTGATGACCCAAACAGTGGAAACAAAGTGTTATTACTTTCCATCCAGAATCCACTCTACCCCATTACTACAGTAAGAGGTTTTGCTGAGTTTTATGTGAGTTAATGTTATGTATTGTTTCCTCTAATCCATTTCATAATGTTTCTAACAAGACCATCTTAAATCTGTTAGACATTCAAAGTTCCATAATAGCCTCTGTCCTCATTGTACTGTTTGCCACACTTATGCAGCTTCAGCTAAGAGCGCTAACATTGAACTCAAACTGTGCATTCCCGTGTGTAACATATGTCACAACCTAAAGGTAGCAATTACTTAGAAAGTATCTGCCCACTGTGGACTGCAAATACTGTCCTGTGCAAAAGTTATAGGCACCCCGCAATTATTTTTTGTTGTTCTATACAGATTATACATATCGGTATTCACTTATCTGAACTATTTCTGGTTCTGGACTCAGTCTTTGTTGCCCCAGCAGTGTTTCAGTGACCAATCACAACCATAAATCCAGATTTGATGGCAGGCTGGTGTCTCAAGATAAGCTGCTGTTTAAGTTTTGGTCCGAAATGCATGAACAGACGGGAAATCCAAAGAGTCTATAGTGCTGTAAACACTATACACAGTTCTATCTAGCTTTATTCAGAAATAAAATACTGGAAATTTGCAGTATTTAATAACACATAATGCCTCACTGAGACTTGTTAGATATCACCATTTTGGTGACTGAAAAATTGGTAATTGAAAATTATCTTATTCAAGCTTTCCGTAAAAGCACAATCCACAAGTGTTGTCATTGGCTTTATTAAAAAGAAAAGTTTGTTCAGAATTTTTGTTTCAGTTTTTTTTTTTATTTCAGAATTTTTTTTTTTTACCTTTGGGGGGAGACATCATCTTGAATGTGTTGAGGGAATTATTATGCCCTTTCTTGAGACTGCACTCTGAACGGTTCTAACAAATCATTCACCAGCTTTATAAAAGGTTTAGTCTGTCTGGTTGTTTCTGGATCTTTCTTCAATATCTGTCTGTAGCATTTGTTGTGGGTTTGTGGCGTCAGTGTATGATTTCTGACTGACCTCGAGGTGGTGAGCTTGTTACAGTGACAGGGCTTAAGTGTCTCTGGTATACCACCTGTGTCAATTGATGGAGTGACAGGCCATCTGATCTCCATGACAATTACACTGCAGTTTTATTCCAGCCATGATGACCTTGGTCCTGCTTGGAATATAATAGTTCCTGTTATTTCCGGTAGTCCCATACAAGATTACCCGCTCAGTGTGTGTCCCAGTAGTGTTGTTGGGCCTCATGCTTGATTCACTACTGCTGCAGGTCGGTTTCAGTAGATCAAGACGTGTATGAAGCCTGCAATGGAAAATTAGCATAACAGATGACTCGTTAGCAGTGGCATAAGGAGTGTTTCTTCAGTAAGGCATCAAGTTGTCACTTGACAGAAGCTGTTACCCTCAATGACTTTAGAGAGCATTTAAACAAAAGCGCTTTGCAGGGTGAACAAGAGCTGAGCATTTCAGGTCTATGCCACTGGATGTTAAAAAGTTGCACCTCTTAGAAAGTCTATTGAAATTAATATGAATGCACTGCCACAGAGCTGTTAGCCAGGGCCATAAGTGCAGCTGTGTGAGGTCAGGGTTTTTTTGAGCTTCATCAACAATAGATGCATGTCTTGCACCTCTTCTCAACCTGCACTTCTAGTCCCTGCCATCACATAGTTTGCTAGGGTGCCTTATGTGGAGATCTGGGTGGAACTTTTCGAACAACTTGATTTCCCCACTTTAATCAACCTTATAGTACAGCAGCGTTTCTCAACGTGTGCGGCGCGAGGAATCGGAGTAAAATAAGCATTTTTGTCTATCTTTATTAACATTCTGTCACGGAAGGCTCAGAGATTCGGATGCAGTTGCCGAAGAGGTTTTAATGCAAAACTCAGCGCCACGATGGGCAAAAGACAAATAAGACTTTGGAACTCAGACAGACTTCACGTCTTCCGTACATGAACAGAACCATACAAAGAAGACCAGGCAGACCTGGGTTTAAATAGCAAACATAATTAGTACATAGGAGGCAGGTGTGTAAAACATGGCTGACAAACACAAAAGGTGGGCAACATCAAAAGACTGGAGAGGATGAGCGGACTGGCTCTGCATGTGATGAGGGAACAGAATCCTGGACTGGAGCAGAGTTTGGAGCTGGCACAGGAGCAGAGGAACAAGGAGCTTGTGTGACAGAATCCCCCCTCTGATGAGCATCTCCTGATGCTCTAGGTTGTCGTCCAGGGGGACGCCCTCGTTTGCGGGGGGCAGGACGATCTGGGCATCTTCGGTGAAACTCTGCCTTGAACATCGGGTCCAGGACGTCATCAGCTGCCACCCAGGACTGCTCCTCTGGACCGTATCCTTCCCAATCGACCAGATATTGAAGCCGGCCAGCTCTTCTCCGCGAGTTCAGGAGAGCCCTCACAGCATAAGCAGGTTCACCATCCAACTCAATGGCTGGAGGCGTAGTGTCCAGGGGTGCCTTCTCCTGCAGCGGACCTGGCACAACGGGCCTGAGGAGAGGGACATGGAAAGAAGGGGAGAGTTTGAATTGTGCTGGTAGCTGCAAGCGGTAGGTTACCCTGTTGATTCGCTTTAGGATCTTAAATGGTCCAATGAAGCGTGGTCCAAGTTTTTTGCATGGCTGGCGAAGATTAATGCCCCTAGTGGACAGCCACACCCTTTGACTAGGCTGATAGGATGGGGCTTCTGTACGGCGGCAAGTCTGTGACGAAGTCTATTGAGAGGCTGGACATCTTTATTTAATGTGGGCCACCAATACTGGGAGGAGAGCAGTTGTTGTGTGCGTGTGGTGCCTGGGTGACCTGTACCTAGGGAAGTGTGTGTACATGTAATGAGATGGCTGCGCAAGGACTTAGGAACATAGACTCCATCCAAAGGGCATTCAGGTGGCTGTGGATCTCGGGCTGAGGCCTCCCGGAGCTCCCTTTCAAGGTCCCACTGAATCGGGGCTACAATGCACATGGGGGGGACAATGGGTTCCCGGTTGGTCAGAGGGGCATCAGATTCAAACTGGAGAGAAAGAGAGTCAGCTTTGGTGTTTTTAGAACCAGGACGATAAGAGATGGTAAACGAAAACCGAGTAAAGAATAAAGCCCATCTGGCTTGCCGAGAATTTAGTCGTTTGGCTGAGCGGATATACTCTAGATTTGTGTGATCTGTGTAAATAACAAAGGGATGTCGCGCACCTTCTAGCCAGTGGCGCCATTCCTCAACGGCAAGCTTGATGGCAAGCAGTTCTCCGTTCCCCACATCATAGTTCCTTTCAGCTTGAGATATTTTTCTAGAAAAATAGGCACAAGGAAAGAGTTTGGCAGGATGACCATGACGTTGAGACAGTATGGCACCTACCCCTACCTCTGAGGCATCCACTTCAAGGACAAAGGGAAGTGCAGGGTCAGGATGTTTCAGCAAGGGGGCGGACGTAAACCTGGACTTCAGGATCTTAAATGACTCCTCTGCCTCAGGAGTCCAGGAGAACTGACGGGTGGGTTTTTTCAGTAGCGAAGTCAGAGGAGCTGCAACAGTACTGAAATTCTTAATAAACTGCCTGTAGAAGTTTGAGAAGCCAAGGAATCTCTGGACTTCCTTTGTTGACTTGGGTCTCGGCCAGTTCAAGACAGCCTGCACCTTCTCTCCGTTCATTCTCACCCCTTGTGGATTTAACACATAACCTAAGAAGGAAACGGTAGATTGATGAGACATTTTTCAGCCTTGACAAAGAGATTATGCTTAAGCAGTCTGAACAGTACAGCCCTCACATGTCTGACATGATCCTGTAGATTATCTGAGTATACCAGAATGTCATCAATAAAAACAACAACAAATCTATGCAGCATATCCCTGAGAATCTCATTCACAAAAGACTGAAAGACTGATGGTGCGTTACACAAGATATTCGTAATGACCCGTGGTGGTTGAAAACGCAGTCTTCCACTCATCGCCCTCTCGTATCCTCACCAGGTTATAAGCACTTCGCAAATCTAGCTTGGTGAAGTACTGGGCTCCACGAAGTTGTTCCAGTGCAGATGGGACCAATGGGAGAGGGTAGCGATATTTTACAGTGATGTCATTGAGAGCTCTGTAATCAATACAGGGCCGTAATCCACCATCCTTTTTCTCCACAAAGAAGAAGCCTGCTGACACTGGTGAAGTAGATGGACGAATGAAACCTTGACTCAGGGCCTCCTCCACATATTCCTCCATGGCAGATGTCTCTTTGGCGGATAGAAGATAGACTCTGGAACGTGGTAGCGGTGCACCTGGTAGTAGGTCAATGGAGCAGTCCCATGGGCGGTGAGGTGGTAACTGCGTGGCTCTTGTCTTACTGAAGACCTCAGCCAAATCCCGGTATTATGGTGGGATGGCGACATCCACCACCTCTGGACTTTCAATGGACGTGGAGGAACATTGCACATGAAGACACTGATCCAGACAGTCTGGAGACCAGGCAAGCACCCTGCCAAGAGACCAAGAAATGTCAGGTTCATGTTGACGCAGCCATGGTAGGCCTAAGACAATGGGGTAGACAGGTGAGTTGATAATAAAGAAACTCAGTGTCTCCTTGTGAACTTTATCAATAGTTAGCTGCAGTACCTGAGTTCTTTCAGTAACCCTTCCAGAGCCCAGTGGCTGACCATCAATGACATTTACACACAGAGGAGGGGAACAAGGGATTCTGAGGAGTTTGTGGGTGCGCACCAAATCCTCAGCTATGAAATTGCTAGCAGCACCTGAATCAACCATGGCTGGGCCAGAATATTCCCGTAGTTCTGTTGAGACGCGTGCGAGTTGATCTAGCTGTTGACCAAGTAGAACACCCTGGCGGCTAACAGCTTCACGAATCTTGGCTGCTTCGGCTGCATCCATGTAAGTTGGTATGGTTTTCTGTCACGGAAGGCTCAGAGATTCGGATGCAGTTGCCGAAGAGGTTTTAATGCAAAACTCAACGCCACGATGGGCAAAAGACAAATAAGACTTTGGAACTCAGACAGCCTTCACGTCTTCTATACATGAACAGAACCATACAAAGAAGACCAGGCAGACCTGGGTTTAAATAGCAAACATAATTAGTACATAGGAGGCAGGTGTGTAAAACATGGCTGACAAACACAAAAGGTGGGCAACATCAAAAGACTGGAGAGGATGAGCGGACTGGCTCTGCGTGTGATGGGGGAGCAGAATCCTGGACTGGAGCAGAGTTTGGAGCTGGCACAGGAGCAGAGGAACAAGGAGCTTGTGTGACACGTTCACGCAACAAAAGAGCACCCACTCACCCACTCATTACTAGCTCTTAAACATATTAAAACACGTTAAAAGATACAAAACCAGAAGAATTAAGCCTAGTAAACATAGGCTACACAACGTATAACATTTAATGATTAACAAATTTGTTACAAGCAGTGGGGTATGCAGTATTTGCGGTGCATATGGGCACACAGCCTTAAAAGTTGTCTTGAATGAGAATAAGACAGGTCGACCAAAACAACTGAAAATTCAACCAAAGTATGATGCATCGAAGTATGATGATGCATATCTTGCGTTTGGATTTGCAGTTGGGGATGAGGAGCGATTTATGTGTGTTCTGTGTCTTAGACAACTGGCAGCAGACAGTATGAGGCGTAACATTGCGCAGACACTTGGAGATTTCACACCGATAAGCCCATTACTTTTTTCAACAAAAACTCGCAGAATACCGTTAGCAGGAAAAGCGAATGGTGAAAGCTGCATCAGTGAATAGCAAAGCAAAAGTAAACAAAATTGCATATAGAGTTGCCCAGAGCAAAAAAAATCAGCCCCAAATTAAACAACGTTTTGACAGCAGTTGTGGATGTGGCTAATTTCGTCAAAATGTGACAGCTGAAAGCGTGACTGTTCTCCGCTCGTTGTGAGGATATGGGAGCTGATCATACAGCTGTGCTGTTTTACAGTGAAGCCAGGTGGCTCTCCCATGGCAAGGTGCTGTCACGTGTCCTTGAGCTCAGAACGGAGATACAGGTGTTTTTGGAGGAAGAGCGCATGTATGAGTCAGTGGACAAATTTGGTGATGAACCAATCTGACGAAACTGTCCTATCTCAGTGATATGTTTGCTAAACTGAAGGAATTTAATCTTCATATTCAAGGCAAAGACAAGCATCTGGTGGGGCGCGAAAATTTTCCTTCTTTTTAAGTGGGGAATGACGCCACACCAGGCCTGGTGACGTCCAACGCGTAAAAACGCGCAAAGGTATTGCTTGAGGCCCAAGAGGCACTCAGGCAGATATCCTGTATAGGGACACCTTTCCAGAAGGCCCAGGAGGCCGCCACCCCAGTCTTCAAAGACAACATTTTCAGACTGGCACTCTCCAGAGGGTCAAAGGGCGTACAAGCCAGTCCGCGTAGAACAGTGGCCAGGTCCCAAGTAGGGGCCGAACGTGTGGAGGAGGGGCAAAGCCGTCTGACGCCCTTCATGAAGCGCGACACAAGGGGGTACGCACCTGGGGATACACCAGCGTAGCCAAGATGGCATGCTGAAATAGCTGCGAGGTACACCTTCAAAGTAGAGGGCGTACGTCCCTGATCAAACAAGTGTTGCAGAAAAGCAAGCCAATGGGGCAGAGCAGAGGATCACAGCCTCTGTCCGCACACCAAGTGCTGAAAGCATGTCACTTAAGCGTACACAACGACCTAGTGGACGTGGCTCTCGCGGTGCTAGTGACAGACCGAAAGGCAGAGCCACGTATTCGTACACCCTGCCCTCGAAGGCGAAGCGCAGAAAACGCCTGTGCCTAGGCGTGATGCCTATATGAAAATAGGCATCCTGGAGATCTATGGTGACCATGTAGTCCCCCTGGCGGACTGACTCTGCTACCATCCGCCCCGTGAGCATGCGAAAGGTGAGTGGCTTGAGAGACGCGTTGAGCGCTCTGAGATCCAGAATAGGGCAAAAAGCGCCCATCTTTTTTGGCACCAGGAAGTCCAAACTGTAGCGACCTGCTTGCGCATGGGCCGGGTCCACCGGCTACTCTGAACAGGGAGGCTCGATCCGGAGGCAGCAGAGACAAAGAAAGTGCGATACTGCCTCCTTGTGGCACGGAGGGGACCGACGTAACCGCCCATCCAGCGCGGAATTGGAGAGCGTCCGCACGACAGACAGCCAGCCAGTCCGCACGACAGACAGCTGTCGGACGGCGCAAACTGAGGGCGAGCCGACCGTGTGAGGGGCTGGAGAGCACCCACTGTATCACCTGCGGTGCCGTGGAAGGCAGCCGACTGGGATCGTGCCCCAGAAGGGTTGAGCGATGGTCAACTGTGTGTGAGGCCGAAGAGCGCTCACGCGTAGATGACGAGCTCAGAGTCGGCAGTGCCTATGTGGGCAGACTGCTCCGCACGCACGTCAGCAATGAAACGACTGACCAAGGCAGACAGGGTGGCGAGAGAGGCTGAAGAGCGTCCTCGAGCGGCCGACACCTGTGGGGTGTCGGGTGTCGACTGCCAGCAGGCAGTCGAACTGGTGAATGTGTCAGTCTGAGCGCGGGGGCAACGTGTTTGACTGTCTGTGAATGGCCCGAAAGCGAACGTGGCGCCATGACACATTGGCGACCGTGCGCCAGCTGAGCGCGTACGAGGGCTCTGCGAACCGGGACTCAGACGCGTTGTAGTGCGGGCAGACTGACAGAGAGGGGGGTCTGCCGGCCGGAACCGGGACTCATTGTCAAACATTGCCTTAGAAGGGCGGAAGCGTGTGTGCGGTGTGCTTGTGAACAAGGCAAACCCAGCGCCCCTTGGGGACATGGGATCAGAGAGTACCACCGAAGCGGGGGAACACGATCTGAGCTGGGGACTGCAGAGCGGAGACCCATGCCTGTTAGAGCACACGGGCAGAGAGGTGGACGGGCTGTAGCCACGTGACATCATCTGCTGCACACACGCGAGTGCATCAGGAGTGTTGCTGTTCGTGACTCGGCGGGCGCGTGGACGCCAAGACTGTCGACGGTCCGTATTACTCTTCTTCTGTGGGCGCTGAGGTGCGCGAGAGCGTGTCTGGGGCGCTGGGGGAGCAGGCACAAGAGTCACAGTGCGCTTGGGCAAGACCGGCTGCAGGGCCTGAGCCGCCGACTTGGTCTTCTCCAGGCGCTCAACCCTTGTCTGGGACGAAAGGAAGGAGGCCACCTCATCCTCGCTGACTGCCTCGATGATCGGGTCATCAGCTTCTTCAAGCGGCACAGGAGAGCTCGCAGCGCGAGCAAATGCAGCTCCAATGGAGCTAGCTGCAGGGCTAGCACCAGACCTAGCCACAGCTAGCTGGCTATTGGGCAGCTGGCTAGCAGCTAGGCGGCTAGCAGTAGGCCCAACGAATCTAGCCGACGCAGCAAAGGCTCTGGTTCACGTATGAGGACGTCGGGGCCCGCTCGGAGGTGTGGGGAAAAGGAGAGAAGCCAGGGCCAGCGAGGGAAAAATCCGCCCGTGAACCACTGGCTTCCCCCACGAAGAAGGCCACTCGATTCGCGATCCAAAGCTCGGGTTGAGACAAGGCCAAGATGGTGTGCTCCCTCCCCAGGCACTGGAAGCACGCTACATGACGGTCGGAGGCCGCCATGACGCTTTCGCATCCCTCGCAGATCTTCGTTGTCATTCTGCGTCTCTGGACACCAGATGGGTTGTCGACGTAAGAAACTTTTACCATAATCACTTCAGTAAAAGTAGGAGATGATAGGCATCATCCATTCGTACGTTTCGGCTTCGAAACGAAAGAGAACCAAAAACCTTGCTAACAATAGAGAGAGGGTGAGCAGCACCAAGTTCCTGGGGGTGCACATCAGTGAGGACCTCTCCTGGACTACTAACACCACATCACTGGCCAAGAAAGCACAACAGCGCCTCCACTTCCTGCGCAAACTCAAGCGGGCAAGTGCTCCACCACACATCCTGACCACATTCTACAGAGGAACCATTGAAAGCATCCTTTCCAGCTGCAACACTGTGTGGGGCGGTAGCTGCACCGACTACAACAGGAAAGCTCTACAACGCATTTTGAGAACAGCTGAGAGGATAGTTGGTGGACCACCCCCCTCCCTTCAAGACATCTACACCACCCACCTCACCCGCAAAGCCATCCCAATTGTCAACGATGCAACCCACCTCGCACACTGTCTGTTCAGCCTCCTGCCCTCTGGAAAGAGATACAGAAGTCTCCGCTCCCGCACTACCAGGTTCACCAACAGCTTCCACCAACTACCAGGCTCACCAACAGCTTCATCCACCAGGCTGTGAGACTGCTGAACTCTCTCCCCTCCCGGCTCCCAGCCAGCAGAACCACCAGACTGGCAGGAGTATAGGAAGACAGTTTGGACTCTACCCCCCCCCTCATCCCCCACCCACACACACTCCCCAAAAAGGAAACAAACACTCTGAACTAAGAACTAAGAACTAGAATTAAGAACTGAACTAAGAACTAAGAACTCTTGACTGAAAATAACTATCTCTGCATTGCAAATTGCACACACCTCTTTTTTACCACTATTACTACTACTGCTGCTATAATCTGGTGTTGCACTAAAAACAACAAAAACCCTTACCAACCACAACCTGGGACTACCTCAAGTAGACTAGTATACTACTTCCCAGTGTACACTGTTGGAACACTTACTATATGTTTTGTCTTGTCTTGTTATATCCTGTATGTTACCTAAGTATAATGCCCTAAGCCTACTTACACTTTTTTTTAACTTAACAATACCTTAATGTTTAGAACAGTTTTTGTTGTGCATCTGCACTTTATTGTTGTCAACGTCTACGCATGGGACAAGTGTGAAACGTAATTTTGATTCCTTTGATTCATGTACATTTGAAGAAATTGACAACTTTGACTTGATTCAACTGGCTCAACATCCACATTAAGCAACTGCAGTATGCATTATAATGCACTCATTGGAAATACATTAAGCTAGCTTTACACTGATGCTCATATGAGCTGTGCTTCATAATCTTCAGAAATGATAATTGGTTTATAAAAAAATGTATACATCTGTTAAAACTTGTGATTGAATGGTCCAGCTCTCAATCAGGGTATCATTGCCTGCAATTAACACATTTTTTTAACAAATATTTTAGGGTGGTGTTAGTTCACTTGATTAATTTAACTCCCTCTCCCTCCCATCCCAATTAATTATGTCCATCCTATTTCTCAGGATGTTTTGTACACAGTCTGCAATCCTATTGGCAATGTTCTACGTATAGTGATCTTCAAGCGCAATGGAATCCAGGCTATGGTGGAATATCCTTTTTTGGAGTCTGTGTTGGAGAAAGTTTACTGTAGGCAGGTGAAGGTCATGGCTGCTTCACACAACAGTAAGAGATATCTTTTGAATAACTTGTGTTGGTAGTTGAATGTGCATTTCTGAGTTTTTATATCTCTGCTCATTGTACACATATATGCTCATAGTACAACCTTCAGAGCACCAGTCACATTTATGATTGGAAAACTAACCCTGGCATCTTTTCCTTGACTCTCCTCTCACATTTGAGTCCATTCAGAATGCCCAGAGGGCAAAATCAGCTCTAAATGGAGCAGATATATATGCAGGATGCTGCACTTTGAAAATTGAATATGCACGGGTAAATGTACAGTGCCTACACACGACCATGCATGCATACACACTCACACACACACACACAGAGGTGCAGTCTTTACACTCAGTCACTCTAACACACATGCAGTGCCGCTGTGCTCTCTTTCGCCCCCTCATTGCAGCCCTCACGCCTCAATGTTATCAGAAATGACAATGACAGCTGGGACTACACAAAGCCCTTTCTCGTCAGGAGAGGTGAGAACATCTGTGTACAGTATGTGTGGTTGGTTGTGTTTCTTTGTTTATGTCAAAAAGATCAAAGCACTTTGTAAATTATTAATTACTTTAGTACACTGAACATTTGCAGTATGTGCCTATATAATGTAATTAAAAAGCCCCCTAAAAAGTTAGTTCTAAATGATATTTTTGTTCTCGTGTGGTTGCACATAATTCACAGTAAAGGAAGACCCTGACGTCCGCAGCATCTTTCACATTCGTGTCTGCCAAACCCAGTGTGTATTGTGGTTTTTAATCGGCGACTAGCAAGTCCTCTACCAGTGAACAAACAGTAAATAAAATATCAGGAGCTATTTGTTTAAAATTATGACTGTAATTATGACTGAAAACAATGGGGTAACGATTCAAAGATAAGAATTATTCAAGTTAATGTTAATCCTGTTAACTACCCGTTTAGCTTAAGGTGATCAATCCAGTGCCCAGTTTAGCCACCTAAACTAACCAAATCTAACCTAACCTAATACCAATAATGTCGAAAGTAACTCTTAAGCTATTGCCTCTATACCCAGGCAGGCTAATGCTATGTCAAAAACTAATTTTACCCAAGCAGTCTCCTTCTGGTATGTGTAGATCTATCTTCCTCTACTGATCTAGGGTGCACCTTCCCTGCACATCCTTGTCTAAAAACTGCACAAGTCTCTTTGCCACATTTAGCAGCATATAAATTGGTCTATTCTGGAAGATTCTTTTTCTTTTGGGATCAATGCCTCCCTGCCCTGCACCATGCTCCTGGAATGCTTTACTTCTGCCAGGCAACCTTATACTTCCGCAGAAACCTAAGTTCACCTGAGTCATTCTTATGTACAGGAACCCCATTAGTCTGTGGAGCTGATGAAGCCTAGGTTTTCCTCACCACATCCTCTGTTTCTTTCCACCTAGGTGGCGCAGTATCCATCTATTCTATTTTCCTTAAAGGTGGCATGTCAGACAGAAAACCTATTCCTCTCTCCCTCCCTGAATCTGAGTTTTCCTCAAATACTTTTTTACTTTCTCTTTGAGGTACCCTTTTCCTGGTTGAAATTATTTTTTTTCCATAAATTTCAAAGGATTCTTAAAAAATGTTCTCCTTTCTCTTTTTTTATTTTTCATTGTAAAGATCGATAAATAACACCTTAACTCTGTCAGCAGGACACATCTGTCTCCTTTATCATGGCTATTCTTATCGGAAGAATGCTTCCGACGTCAACACTTTGGAATGTTCCATTCCACACCTGTTAATGCTGAAAACTAAACTCAAACCAAGGCCTGTACAAGGGGGTAGCGCGTGTTGCGAGATCTCAGCGCCCCACTCAGCAAGATTGTGATGCCACAAGCATAAATACCATAAATAAATGTGCTGACTCTCAACTCTTAGCTAGCTAATTTGCAATTTCCAAAACCAACAGCTTTGTTTCAAAGCTAACTTTGAAACGTTTGAGGATTCACTCCTTGGCAGACCAGCTTGCTTGGTGCCCGGATAAGCTCAGGATGTCGGAGTTCAGACGTTGCAAGGCGTGCTGTAGGGTGATGCTGCCTACGGATCCTCACCCGCTCTGCGTCGGATGTATGGGTCCTGACCACTCTCAGGCAGCCATGGGAAATCCTTCCTCCTGTCCGGCGTGCTACGCTCTGCTTCTGAAGACATTCACTGTGCGAGCTGCGTTTTTTGATGGAGATGGCGACCATGCTCCCGCCGTTCCTCAGCTAGCTGTGCATGTAGCCCCGGCTCCTGCTCAGCTAGCTCCCTCTTCATGCTATCTCTCTCTACGTCTGGCTGAAGAGCTGCAACATGGCCTGCCACGCGGTTGCTAGGCTAGGGCTAGCATGGCTCCCCCCCTCTCCGCCTGAGGGGGCTAGCCTAAGCGAATGCTTCTTCGGCCCACTTCTGGTCACCCAACTCTCCTTGGGGACGGTAAGAAATCGTGGAACATTCTTTCTCCACATGGGCTCCGCTCCGAGGCTGCGCTTTTTTTTGCGTTGGATGGGGCCGCCAACTATACGCTTGCCCACATGCCATGTGTACATGCTCCTGCGAGCGTGGGGCCCCTCACCCTCCCTTAAAGGAGAAATCCGGTGTGATTTGGACCTGGACTGTACTGGAAGATGTTACCGAGTACAAACATATATCAAATTCCCACCTCCGTTCACCCCCCGCATTCCGCAGTAAACCGTTTTTAGCCGAAACTTTCATTAGCATAACACTGCTAGCTATAGGGGCATGACTATGCCTATGCAGCTAAATCGCTATTTTTACACCATTAAAAAGGTTCAAAGTAACTCCACACTTCATTGGTAGACTTCTGAGGGCCCTGACATTTAAAACGAGACAATGATAACTTTGAATGTACACCGGTACTTTATTAAAAAGACACTTTATACAGACTGTACCTTCATGGAATATTACGTTCGCCGCCATCTTGACATTAAGCCGAGAAGTCTACTGCTGAGTTCCGACGAACAAATACGACAGGGAAACAGCTTTGAAATAAACTTTGTAGAAGTGTTTGGATTCGAGCTGAAAATATATGGAGATATGGTTCTGATGTCTATATGAGAATGAAGAGCACCATACCAAAAACTGTAGGCCTATGAACGTAACTTGTAAAAGGTTTTACTCTGTGATGGGAATCTCGCGTAAGACGTCCTGTACAGTGATCTGATTAGTCACGAAACTATTTACATTAGTCGTGGACTGGACTTGGTGTGATTGTAGTTGGCAAATCATGCAAGGATGGTAGAATATGAGGACACAGAGTCTTATGAGGAATTTGAAGACGACGCGTTTGAATTTGATGGCCGTCCTTATTTATTTGAGCCCGAGTATATACAGTGGAAGAGTTCCCCCACCTCAGCAGACCCAAAGTCACGTTCGGCTAGGTTATCTTACCAGGAAAACATTCAAGGCCCCCCATGCACACATTATCAAATGCATTATAAAACAACCCCCACCCACTCCTTCCTCTCAAACTACATTTCGGATGCTAATAAATAAATGTAACGTTATAATAATCTGTCAATAGCATACCAGAATACAAAGCTAAGCGAATTGTTACCAAGCACAAAGTTTGGTGATACCGTTACACGATTCCACAGGTGTGATTTACATGCAAATAACCAAACTATTTCATACATACCTCTGGAGTAATTAGCGTTGCTTTTGGGATGGCATTTTTCTTCAGATGTGTACGTTTTGGGGGGTTTGATCCCATTGTAGGCACAGTGAAATCGTCTGCATCGAAATGTCGGCTACATACACGGTAATCCCTTTGTTTTAGAATATCAACAGGTGTCTCAACGTCGAGTTTCAAAACAAGCCACTGTTTCAAAGTTGGCTCACGTAGAGGTAGCCTGTGAAAAGTTTCTGGATTATAGCTCTTCATCCTCTTGCCACAACCTGGAAATGCGCAAAG
>JAGFZM010003125.1:155867-173111 GCA_017657215.1 Limnothrissa miodon
ACCTGGAAATGCGCAAAGGCGAACCATTCTGTCTGCTCTTCAAGACCATCTTCTCCGTTCTGACAGCTAACGTTACAGATGTAGTCTGAACACACCGGAAACTCCTCCTTCACATGCTCAACCCGCGAGATTCATGAGTAGCGGCAGCCTACAATCTTAAACATGTCTGGCCAATCTCTTTTAAATTTGTTGGTGCTTTAGTGCTCATGTAGACAGTCTCCATATATTTTCAGCTCAAATCCAAGCACTTCTACAGAGTTTATTTCAAAGCTGTTTCCCTGTCGTATTTGTTCGTCGGAACTCAGCAGTAGACTTATCTCGGCTTAATTTCAAGATGGCGGCGAACGTAATATTCCATGAAGGTACAGTCTGTATAAACTGTCTTTTTAATAATGTACCGGTGTACTTTCAAAGTTATCATTGTCTCGTTTTAAATGTCAGGGCCCTCAGAAGTCTACCAATGAAGTGTGGAGTTACTTTGAACCTTTTTAATGGTATAAAAATAGCGATTTAGCTGCCTAGGCACAGTCATGCCCCTATAGCTAGCAGTTTAAGGCTAATGAAAGCTTCGGCTAAAAACGGTTTATTGCGGAATGCAGGGGGTGAACGGAGGTGGGAATTTGATATATGTTTGTACTCGGTAACATCTTCCAGTACAGTCCAGGTCCAAATCATACCGGATTTCTCCTTTAATTCGAAGCCGTGCAGGACTACGGTCATGCTCGCAGAGAAGGCATGTGTCTGTGCGGCACAGAATGCAAGAGCCCTGAATGTCTGATTTCCACAAGTTATGAAGTTTTCAACGTTCTGTGCCGACTCAGGATCGTGTGTTGTGCTCTCACATAGCCCTCACATGTGCGCCTGTGGCCCAATGCCTCACAGTTGGGACAAAAGGAGAAGGAACTGCTGCCACCAGAGCTCCGCTGCAGGGGCCACTCAGCCCACAGTGTTACTGTGAATTGCATTGCACACAAGTGTACGTGTGTGTGTTTGTGTGTGTGTGTGTGTGTGTGTCTGTGTGTGTGTGTTTTTGGGTTTAAACTCAAATACTTCCTCTGGCAGCCAGTCCAGTGTGGTTTTCCCCCTGGTGGTTCTGCCCCGTAGAAGGTGCACAAGCACTGGACCTGCCACCCCCTCTCTATGTTTCGCTGTATAATGAGTGTGTAGATCACAAATAATGCTGTCTTTGGCCAATGTGTCAGAGCTTTGGTTTCAAAGTCAAGCCTTTCACAAGTGTTACACACTCCCTTGACATGCAGATGTTCATGCTTCCCCAGTGCTAAACTACCTCCAATGAAACTGACTCTGCCTGGAAATTACATAAATTCCAGAGTTGGTGAGGCTAAAAAAAGTGCTACAACCCATTGCAGTCTGAAATCCCATTGTGCTGTCTTCAATGGAACATGCAGCGACACGTTTTAACAGTGAAATCACACTAGGCTACGATTTGGGATTAATTATGATCTGACCAAATATTTAAACAAATAATGATACAGATTAAGAGTTTTGCAGACTTTCCTTATAGTCTTATAATAGCCACTTTTGCTTATGGCACATGTGACAGTTTATAAATTTGCTAATTTTAAAATGGTCTTTATTACTGTATATTTCATTATACTGGCCTAGTAAAAAGAGTGAAATTCCTTCATTTTTTGCTTCTCAAAAAAATGTGTTCAGTGTAAAAAGTTTGTGCGTACATGTGTACATTTGTGCATAATGTGCCTGTGTGCGTTTGTATATCTGAGAAAAAGAGTTTGTGTGTGCCTCATCTAGATTAATTTTACTGTAATCTTGAAATTAATCTAGAGTAAAATCACTCATTTGAATTCTGCAGAAGGCATTCAGAATATGTGTGCAACCTAAATAATGACTAATAGTAACCTAAGGGCTCTATAATGCGCACTGTGCTTTTGCGACTTTCACAATCTATCATTGCTATTTTGTGCAAGCGCATTGTTCTTTTTTTCCAGCAGAAATTTATGCTATCAAGATGGCAGAGGTGGCCGTCAAAAGAAGGGTTGTAGAAGGGGCGCATAGTCTGAACTTGCCATTTTTCAGGAACTGAAAGTCAGTTCGCCACTGACCAGAAAAAACCTGGTCAGGAATCATTCACACATTGTTCAAAGGCCATTTTATGGGCGCTTGGTGCTTTGGGATATGAAAGTGCACACACACGCACAAATTTCCAGTGCCTTAACCTCGGGCACATTTTCTTCACATGAAAACATTTCACCAAGGTTAATCCGCCATCATAATACATAATACGCCATGGGACAATGCGCCAGCCACCTTTATCTTAAGCTAAAGGGAATGAGAGTGTGAACTCTTATTGGTTTGTTACATGCTATGCTCCAAACCACCCATGATTAATTCACTCATTTAAGACAACCCATTTGAACTATGCGCCAAGCACAATGTTCACTTTTTAAGCAGGCAATATAGAGTTTTGCGCTGTGACCACCTCCAAAGACAAAATTGCTTATCAACTTTTGACAATGCGCGAGCAATCATGAGCCCTAAGTCTCAAGCCAGTCTCAAGCCAAAGGCTAATTCCATTAGAATAAATAATTTTCAATCATGCAAACAGTGTAAGTTTGCAATGGTAATGGTGCCATCTTGTGGCCATTTGAAGTGTAACAGCCTCAGAAACAACAAATATTAAATTTTATTTACGATCTTTTTCTGCATTAAATTGGCTCCTTCGTGGTATTTAATTCATTTGTAGTCATAAGTGTACTTTCAAGGTAGGTTTTTGACAGTCACAATTTTCAAAGTCAAGAAAAGAGGATTACAAATACTGAAATAATGCAAATGAATGGCTTTCTACAGATAATATGCAATATCAACTAGCACATCAGATTTGTGAGATTTTTTTAATAGTTGTAAACCATTTTTAGTGTTCTATATAGTTTTATATATTAAAATTGTTGATGTCAAAATTCACTGGACAAAGTTTTAGGGTTTTGCAAAGTTTAGTTAAAACAAACCTGGTGGCTTCAAAACTGCATCCATGTTAGCACATCACATTTGATGTGTTACTCTTACAGTAAATCTCACAATGTCTAAAAGACACAGCTCCCAACCCAACTTTGAAAATAGATTAACGGCAATATTTTCTTTATCGCACGATAGAAGTCTCACGTTAGCGCAATACATTAACACAACACGTTAATGCCAATATCGGCCCACCAATAGTTTGTGTATCAGAAAAAGAGTGTATGTGTGTCTGTGTGTGTTTATATGAATGAGAAAAATAGTGTGTGTCTACCTGTGTGTGTTTGTATGTATGAGAAAAAGATTATGAATCTACAAAGACTGTGAAAGACTGGTGTTTCAGTGTTCATAAACAGGCCCGGCTCTAACAAATTTGGAGCCCTAGGCAAGATTTTAGGTTGCGCCCCCAGTAAAATCCACTGCTACATTCTCACAAGAAACTAAATAACTTTGTCTTAAACAATTTAACACATTCAAAACATACTGCTGGATTGTGCCGCTGAGGTCTAGGTGACAGGAAGGTTTGCAGAGATGGGCGTGAGTAACCTCCATAGTTAATATAGACTATAATGTTAGTAATAATGTGACCATACATTGTTGACATTTTTTTTGTTTTGGCACCATAGACACACCGAATGCATCACATTATTGCAAAGAAACTAATCTTCCATTTACAGCTTAAATAAGGGGGTGGGCAAACTTTTTGACCCGTGTGCCACATTGGTTATAAAATTTGAAAAAGGGGTCATGCCAGGAGCATGGATGTAGTGTTTGTGTAAAGCCATTTTATTTCAGTTTTGGTCTTAAACAGGTAGTAAAGCATGGACATGCAAGGCTTATTTGTCATTATTTATGCATTTATTAACAGTAGTATGCGGACATTTTAATTTGTGATTAATCTAAAAACGATAGGCCTGTGTAGTTAATCACGATTAAATGCAAAATTCCTGAAAAAAATATTTAAAACTAATTTGGGCCTACAAATTTAAATGGAAAAGGTTTTCTCTAATTATTTCAGCAAGCTTTATCTGCAGCTGCCTGTGGATTTCATGAATACATGCTTGCTTGCATGTTCCATGTCAATTAGGCTATAACAAATCTTATCTATAGTCATAGAGAATTTATGATACACAAATACTTGGATTTATGGTTTTAAAAAGGCATATGGCAACAAACTACACGGGGAGCAAACAAGAAGCACGTTACCTAAAGTAAACTAGTACGCGTCGCAAATGTAGGCAAAATAACTGACCATTTGCTGTATGTTGTAAAGGAGCGATTTACCTTATGGTTTACTTTACGTTATAACTTGCTGTATCTTGCATGCTAAAAACCCGCAGAGACATGCGTTGTTATTCACCAAGATGGACAACAGTCTATTAACAGCGACAATTTTTGTAATCGCGATGAGGTTGCGTTGCGTTCTCCCATGTAGCAGGTAAAGACTAATTAGACAAAGGAGGGAGGTGGGACTCCACAGGAAAGTAATGCATCAAGTAGGCTAATGCATATTATTATTATTATTAACCTATAGATAAAGGCATGTGAGATTGTTCTTTTAATTAATTTAATTCTTTATGAAAATGTGTGATATATTTGTTATAAGCAATATTATGCAACTTTTCACCGTGGTTTGATGTTTCCTTTTTATCCAATTTTCATTCATTCATTAGACATCAGGTAGTGTTATGAAGGGTGGATAAACAAAAGTGTAATTCACACTAGCCAGTACTGGGTGAAGGGTAGGAAACCACCTTTTGGGGACACCAAACTTCATAGAATTGCAAGTGAAACAATAAAATCAATTTGTAAAAGAGGAATCTGATGTTAGCTGACTGTAAGGTGTATTATATTTTTAACATTGTATTTATTTTTTTTACTACTCTGTTATATGTCTGTTTTCAGAACGTACCAAAGGGAGACAACGACAAGCCATTTTAGGAGAACATCCCTCTTCTTATGGAGACAATGGCTATGGTTAGTACTTTAATACTAACCATAGTTAGTATTTTAATATTTCATTATTCTACATAATGTTGTGGTACATTCAGACAGGAACAGATGAGTTGATACTATTTTAACTCCCCAAACTATTTTGTCTGTGTAAATCAACTTTTCTATAGTTTTTCTTTCATTAGCATTAGCTTCCGGTTCACAAAATTTGTGTGTGATGTACCAAATTCTTCTGTTCTGTATCCTATTCTTCTGTCGTTAACTTTAAGTCTTGCTTGTGAGATGTTTGTGAGCAAAGATATTCCAGGAAAATGAATTGTATTGCTGTGGGGAAGAAGCTGTTCTTGTGTTTGGTTGTTTTGGGGAAGAGGTTGAATAAATGTGTGAACAGGATGTGTGGGGTCCTTAATAATGTTCTCTGTTTGCTTCTTGGTCCTAAAAGTCTACCATTCAATTACATTCATAGAGTAGCTTTTACAATAAGATTGTCTCATTGTGCTTTAAAGGAGGGCTAAGCAACATTCTGTTTTTTTCTCTCACGAGCTGCCTCTAAAGACCGCTGTATTGCATTGTATTGCACTGCATTTTATTGGAGGCGGTCCGCGCTGCTGAACATTGCAAGTGCTGTATCCACCGTTATAGGCCACAGTGGTGCATTCTACACCTGTCGTTTGCCGTGTAATGACTCATTTTAGCATCCTAAACAGTATGAAACAGATTAATTAAATGAAAAATGTTGCATAGTGGGCCTTTAAAGTAAGAAGGTCACACGAGTACAGGGGCTACCAATTTGTCCATTGTATTAGCTGAGCATCTAAATAATTAAAAAATATTGTCCTATAGTTTTGTATTGACTATATTGTATGGTAGTCAAGCCACAGGTTGTCAAAAGTCATGTAGTGAGAGATCAGTCATAGTGGTTACACTAGTACTAATGGTAGGGTCCAATTTTGACAAGTGGTCGCAGGGCTTCTAGAAAGGAGAGTTTGTCCTGGCATTGCTCGCCTGTAAAGTTAGTGACAGTCCAATTAGGGGAAGTTGGTGACGTTCAAATGGCATTTTGAGGCAAAGAGGATCCCTCCTCTTAGGTGTCAAATGATTTGGACATGGGCAAATAATATCAAAAATTAACTCAATAACTTTATTTGTGGCCTTGCTAATACATTAGATGTACCCAATTTTGTGTTGCATCTTTGGTTTGAAGGGTACCCTCTTTGAAGGGTACCTTCCACGCCCTCCACACTCCAGCTCTTTTTTAGATTACTGAAAGGTTTCAGACAGGGGCTTAAAGGCCCTTTCTTGTTTAGCCTCACTTACTGTATGGCTGTAATGATCTGGGTCATTATAATAGTTTGAAGACCTCAAACACGAAATTACACACAGTTGTAATTTGACAAAATTTCCTTCAATTTCCTTGTGCACTTTTATTCTCACTATAGGCTCTCACTGTCCCCTGCTGCCCCTGCCAACAAACACCAGATTTAAGAGAAGTTCACATGATCTACCAGAGGTGGTTGCTTATCCTTTGCCCCAGACTTCGACCTACATGGGCCATGCAACCAGCTCAGTTGCCATGGTGAGTGGCCTCCACCCTGGGAAGATGAACTGCACTCGCATCTTCAACCTTTTTTGTCTTTATGGAAATATTGAGAAGGTAAGTGGTTCTCCCAAAAAGATTATATAGTAGACCTACAGAAACATTGTATCAAAAGGACAGATACAGTGCCTATTAAAACTAATATGGTGCAGTATTAAAGACAAAATGGGAAAAAAAGCTACAATAGACTGCTTTAGTTGAGTTCATTCATGCATGCATTTTAAAAGCAAGATTTGTTTGTGCTTAACGGTTTCAAGGTCTCCTAATGTTAACAGTTTTCAGTTTTCTCTCAACATTAAGAATGAGAAAAATGTACCTTAATGCATAAAAAATGTAGAAAAGGCTGAACACAATTGCATGTGATAATTATTGTTACATTTAGGTATATTGTTTTGATTCTGTTGATTCGTTCTCTGCATTTAACACAATTGTGAATTAAAAAACATACATGACACAGTGAACACAGAGTGAGATAAACCCCACACTAACATGGTGCAGTGGGGTCCCTGCTAATGTGATGACCAGGGAAAAGTGAGGGTTAGGTGTCTTGCTCAAGGGCATTTCAGCAATGGTCTACAGGTTGGAGATCGCACGAAACCCTCAGCTTTCAATCGGCTCTGGAATCCCTAACCAGTAGGCCATGGCTGCACCAAAAACAACATAACGTTACACAGAGTAGTGTAATAAAAGGATTGTCCACAGACTACAGAGTATGCAGCAGTTTGTAATTTACCCTCTGATACTAATTTCATACAGAAGAGAAAAAAAACCTCTTTGTCAAACTCTGACCCAATAGCTACTTAAACAATTGCATTCTGATGTAAACCATTTAGATGAACTTGACTCCTTTTGATTTTTCCAGGTAAAGTTTATGAAGAGTGTACCAGGCACAGCATTAGTGGAAATGGGTGATGAATATGCTGTGGACCGTGCCATCACTCACCTTAACAATATAAAGGTCTTCAGTAAGAGGCTAAATGTCTGGTAAGAGGCATCTCTAGGGTGTTGTTCTGGATATATCTAGGTACCTATTCCTACTGACCAAAGTTGCACATGATTCAGTTTGATACTCATCATGATATTCGTTATGTCAAATGTATTTATTTAGGAGTGTAAAAATCATGTTCTCATGTTGGTACTGTGACCAGACATTTCTTTTTTCTGACAGATGCCCATAACTTAACTGAAATACTACCCCACTTAGGTGACTTACCCCAATTCTCTTTTCTTTTAGGCAAGTTGGCACTGCCTAATAAACGCTCCAAAAGTGTATTTTTTTTTTCTAAAAACTGAAGGCATAATCAATTGGTGTCAAGTTTAAACTTCCCACCCACCGTTAAGCAAGCATAATGCCTATTGATAGCGTCCAGAATGTCTGCAACATTTTTCTTTCTCTGCAGTGTTTCTAAGCAGCAGGCCGTCATCCCAAGCCAGGTCTTTGAGCTGGAAGATAGCTCTAGTAGCTATAAGGACTTTGCTATGACCCGCAACAACAGATTCACAAGTGCTGGGCAAGCCTCTAAGAACATTATTCAACCACCGTCATGTGTGTTGCACTTCTACAATGTGCCCCCCTGTGTGACAGAGGATGAGTTGCAAAGGGTATGTTACTATCTATTATGCTGTGGCAGTAATTATGTTAGTTAATGTCCTTCTAAATGTCTTTGAGAGTTGTACTAATCAGTGAAACAAGCACCCTAGGGTTAGCTGCTAGCATACTCTACTCCAGTGGTTGGTGCCTCTAGTCTGAGGTTTGAGCCCAGGTGCGTGCAGGGTTACACATAACACTGTACACAAATGAAAGACAAAACCAATACGTTTAGGATGCCAGCCAACCACAAAGTAAATGTATGCTTATAGAGCATGTCCTGGTGGTGCTAGTAGACCTGTGGCGTGTAAACTGTGCATATACTTATATAGTTTTGGTGCACACAGTCTCTTCACTCAGAATGTCTCCACTCTGAATATGCATTACATTTCTGCAGCATAAAGACTTCACGCTAAGTTGTAAAATCATGTGAAGTAATTGGCTTTGTATGGACAAGAACGGCAAAAGCGATGAGCTACAAAAGTTGAACGACTAGAGCGACTAAAAAAGTCAAAGACTGTTTAACTTTATGCAAATTAGTTGACACATTTCAGCTGTAAAACACTGAAAATCAATCCGAATGTAGACATTCTTTGCGTGGTGAGTTGATGAAAATGTGTTAGAATGTTTTGAAGTAGGAGGGGTGGTACTTTCTTGCTAATCGAACTTCTAGTATTCTAGTCTCTCTTGTTCTTGTGTGGATCATTAATATTGTTTGTAAATGCTGACAATACTAAATATCGTGGTGCAAAATGTAATAGATCAGAACAGTGACATGAAGATTTGAACATGAACATTTGTCGTGATTTTGTTCTTGGTTGATTGATAATTTGATCAATTTTATGTTGACACTTCTCAGTGTACACAGCAGAACTTTCTGTTTCAAACAAAGTCTTTTTACTGCTCCTTTCTCCTTTCTCCACTGCTATGCTACCACAGTTACATTAATAATACATACGTTTAGAATTTAATCTAATATTCAAGAGGGACTGTATGAAAAGTTCTGCATGATCTGGTATTTTTTAAGTGGAGTACTCCAGTAGTTAATAAGAAACAAACACAAAAGGAGAGCTACTGTAGGAGAAAGAAAAAAAGCTAAGCATGTCTATGTCTTACAGTAATGCAGTGATGACTTGTGTGCTGCAGAACACAGACTGCAGTTACTGTAACAAACCACTACAGTAAATATATTAGTTAAGACCTACTGTTACTACTATCCTACATGTCGAGGCTACAAATACAATTAACTAAACTGATATGCTCTGCCCACTTTAGTTATGTTCAGAACATGGAGTCCCCAGTTTCGTCAAATTCAAAGTATTTGATGCCAAACGTAAGTTGCTTCCTTCTAATTTAGAGTTACTTACTGATATTTTTTCCAATATATATTGCATATTGCAGTGATGAATAAGTTTTTTTTCCAATTGCCAATTATTCCTCCTTAAACGGTCTCCTTACATACTCTAGTTGAAGCTTCATCTTTTTGTTTCCTTGTTTCTCCCTTCAGCCAGCTCCAAAACCATATCAGGACTGCTTGAATTTGACAGCAAGACAGATGCTGTGGAGGTATTAACAGTGCTTAACCATTACCAGATCAGGATACCAAGTAAGTAAGCCTTTTCTTGCCCTTAGTCAGAATAGAAGATAATTATAGGTGTCATGGTGAGTGGTTTTGTCCCCATTACCCAGTTGTTGTGACTACTGAGTTTTAAAGCCCTTGTGTTCACAACACATCTTTGCCCAGAAGCTCCAAATATGGACACTGCCAAGCTTAGAGAAAGGCAACTGAAAAAATGGTTTACCAGAAACATTTAAAGATGATTTAATGCAGATTAAACTGGGATTTCCTTAACTTCCTCATTGCCATACCATGATCTATTCTTTTAATCTGACTTGGTCTACCTTTTGTAATACATTTATGACCAGGTGTGATATTTGTACCCTGTCAAGAGTTTTTTTTTTTTTTTAGCTACAAGCCTTTGTACATCCTAACACTTAGGTCATTCTGGGGTACTGTATCTGTGTTAAACATTAGAAAACTGGGTTAGCAACAAGAAATTCCTGTTTTTCCCAGTGGGTCTTTCGACTAGACAGTGACTGAAACATTCAGTCCAATCATATAAAACCCCACTATAAGTACATCCATTGAACTATGATAGATATAGATATGAGAGGAAATAGAGATATGGGAGAGAGAGAGATGGGGAGGAATCAGGAAATATCTTCAGACTACTGTGCAATCCTTACACCTTATCTTACTGTCATGGTGCCCCTCAAAATCCCACAATTTTATATTAAGATGAAAATATTTTCTATGGAAGAATGAAACAAGGTCCTTAAAGAGGCATATCTATCTGTATTATCGTATTGTCGGATTATGTGTGGAAAATCTTCTTTTGGTTGATATTGGTGTCTTCTGTGACGTGATATGGTAGTTCACCTTAACTTTTGATCTTTGTTTTAGATGGCTCCAACCCTTACACTTTGAAGCTGTGTTTCTCCACTTCTTCTCATCTTTAATTAAAAGACACTTAAGAAATGAAGTGTTTATGTTACAAAAGAAGAAGAACAAGTAAAATAATTGAATAGCAGATCAAATAACTTGTGCAATGAGAAGAAGCCAAAGTGCCCAAAGCACTCAGCACTCAAAAAAACATTTCTTTATTTGTAATTGTAAACGCCTAGGGCCAAATGTGTCTGCCTTTTTTTTGTAACTCTACACAAGTGTGAATCAAATCAGCATAAATCTTCAGTGATTCAAAGTGATTTTTATTCTCTTGCATGGTGAGTTTGCCGTTTTGTTGGTGTTTTGTTCGAATATCACTGGGTGTGACTCCATCCAGAAAATGACCTTCAAGCCCAACTCACTGGTTGTCATGCATTCTAAGATACATCCTAAGTGGTCAGATTTGTCATGTACATCTTCCAAGTAAACAGGTCCAAGGATGGTGCATGTGATTATGAAGCACTGTTTATATAATTATTGCTACACATCCTGCAGGTTCATTTGGTGTGGGTTCAGCTGCCATATGGTTCCGATTTTATTGTAAAATTATAATAAATATTTGTGATGCATTATAATGCATCTTATTCTGTAAGCCCTAAAATGTTGACATTTTGGGTTTGGGGTTTTGGGAACATTGTTCACATTAATTAAATGAAATATGATTACATCAGTTGTAATGTGAATAGAATATGATGAATTGTCACTAATCTGTTTAGCACATTTTTAATGTGATACAGGATGCCGTTATTTTGGTGTGTATGGTCATACTTTCTCTTTCTAATCAATGTCTGTCTTTGTATTCCAGCATGTCTTATGGCATCTGCATTAAGTGATTGTTCTAGTGCCAGAGAAAGTGAGATTAATATATTTATCTGTCAGTTTTGCCTTTATTGGACTTTTTCCTCATTTGTTGTCAGTATGATGTCATTGACACTGCTTGTAAGCTGTGTATATCCTAAATAATCAATAAATCAATATGACAGTCCTTGCTAGATCAACTATGTATTTGTGAAAGATGTGGGCTAATAACCTTTACAACAATATAGGCTGCTCCAGCACAATACAGGGGGAAATGGGTGTAGCTGATATTGCAGCGAAAGGTGGCTCTACAAAGTATTTACACAAGGGGATTAAATACAAATGCATGCCACATTTTTCAGATGTTTATTTCCTTAAAATATTAAATATAAAACTATTTATAATTTCCGTTCCACTTAACAATTATGTCTTTGTAGTCAATCATAAAATCTCTATGGTGGCCCTGAAGTGCAAACCACATTAACAAATTACTAAACACAACAAGAAATTGAGAAACACAAACAAATTCATAAACAATTTGAAAATGAGGTGGTTGTCCCGGAGGAATGGCGTGAGGCTTCTGATTGGCTTGTATGGCTTTCTCTTTCTTCCTACACTGCAGCCCATAGGCTTAACGTAGGTATGACGGCTCTCGACAGCATATTTATGCAGCTTAATGTAAACGGAAACTTTTTTGAAAACGATGGTGTATGCACGCAATTATTTTGGAAAACGGAGGGAAGAAAATATTAGTTTATCAAAATACCCAGGTATGTGTAAACGTAGCCTTAACCCCTTAAGGCACATCCGCCCCCCCCCCCCCCCAATGGTTTGATGGTTATGCTTGTGTCATTCAATGCCAGAAGGAGTAACTTCAAATCAAGCAAACTGACATGAAAGCCCAGGGTGTTGGCTTTCATTTGAAAACAATTTTATGTTTCTAGGTAAAGGGGTTTTCAAGTTATAAACTTTTCAATGTCAGTAGGCCCTCTTGTTTACAAAAAGTCTCTATGGGAATTTACATAGGGGTCCCAAAACGCATAAACATATTTTTCAAAAATGTATATTCAAAAATCATATTTTTGGTCTTTTGACTTCAATTTTTTTGTGTAACAGGTTGAGAGATGGAGTTAGGACTTAGATTTTTTTTATTTGGGGGTATCATATGGATGGTACCTTATCTTAGTTCAAAGACATTTGAAATGAGCGGGAAAAAAAACTTAGTTCCAACCTCTATAACTCTGTGTCCATATGTCACAGAAACATACATATTCCTCTAGAAAAAACTTGAGGGTGTCACCTTTCCAATGGTATGAGGCACATCCCTGAGTCTAAAACTATGTAGGCACTGTCAAGCTTTCAATTTGGGTATGCCGTTGTTTTGAAAAAAAGGAAAAATAGGGGTGTGCCTTAAGAGGTTAATGCGGCTTCAACTGTTTAACCTAGAAACTTAATTCAAACTTCGTTACGTAGGTCTCACTCATACCATGTGTGCTTTGTATTTTTGAAGTTTGTAACTATTATATTTTTATAAATTAACTATTTCTTATAAACTACTAAAAATGTTCTCTCATCCACTTAACATGGGAAAATTAGAGATTCTGATTGGGCATCTAGTCTTCTATCAGACTTAGTTGAGCTTCAACCATTTAACCTAGAAACTTCATTCAACTGATGAGCTACTTCTGAGTAGATTTCTAGGCTATGGAAAAGGGATATCTGTAAAGAAATGCAAATTGCAAATTCAAAAACAAATCAGTTTCGGATAGTAGCATGAATAAGGCATACTAAGCAACAAGCAATTTAGCCCTTGTATGATGTTTATATTTACCTGTAAGGGTACGTTCACACTTAGCATCTTTTTTTGACAAAAGTTGTGCAGACCGTTTTTTCACTTGTAAAAAAAATCTGCCAGCGTTTTTCCAAAAAGCAGCCGGTGTCACACTGCATCCTTGTGGTGAATGTTGTGGTACAGTTTGGATGTCATGTTATATAATTCATTGTGTTCAGAAACTACCGGTATCTCCATTTTTTCTTTTTCCCATGGGAAACCACAGGTCTCATTAAAACGCTTGTGATTGGTCAGCAGTAAAAAAGATAGCATGACGTAAGGCGTTTTTCCGCCAGAAGTTGAACATTTCTCAACTTCGAGCAGCAGAAAAAAGACGGTTGCAGTCACATTTTAAAAGAAACTTTTTTGAAAAAACGGTCTACTCCATAGGGTTATAATGTAAAACAGACGCAGGCAGCTGAGAAAAGGACGCTAAGTGTGAACGTACCCTAAGGGCAGATATGGTAAAGAACAACTTGCTTTGTCCTGACTGTAGCAAAGCTATATTCTGGATCTGATAGCTTTTCATACAGTAGTTTAGCTATTTTTTTGGCCATGCAGTTTGGTAGCTTTCCTTAAAGCTACATAAGAGCATTAGCTCACAAAAATGTCCAGAATGTATGGTGACATTACAGTAAACAGTCATATCAGTAGGCTACACTTATCAGTTAGGCTACCGTTGTATAGCTATTGAGAGAGCTGTTAGTTTAATCAATAATAGAAGGTTGGATCATTTATTATTATTATAGGCCTTTAGTACAAAGTAGCTTATGTGTAGTTAATCTTACAAATGTAGCAAACTAAGTTACAAAATTAAGTTTTTTGTAACTTAGCTTGCAACATTTGTTCTTCAGGTAGCTTTGGTCTCTGATGTGGAGTAGCCTAACTGGTAGCTTAGGTAACATTTTCTGAGTAGCTTGCCCAACACTGCTTGTCCGCTAGGTAAAATATATTAGATTTAGGTTATCAGATGAATTGGCACTGTATAATGCCAAGCTATCATAAAATATAATTTAGATATTTTGATATAATTTAGATTTATAATTTAAATGGTCTTTAAAAGCCTTTGTCAAATAATATATTATTGTGTGTTATTGTTTTGGGGTTGGGGGTGCCCTTTTTTTAATTTCAGCACATGCCCCTCAAAAGGTCTGTGCACGGCCCTGCACACAATGCATTGTAGGCCAGTGATATCATTCAGAGGATGGTCACCAAATCATACCATAATCATATAGAAACACCCCAATGTTTATCTACAGTGCCCTATATTCATCTGTGTACAAGAAATATTTATAAATGATATAATATGTACATAGTGTGTATACATATTTTGCATTTTAGTCATGGTTAGGCTACTCAATTTGTCTTAGCCCTATTCATCTGTTGTCTCATCATCAGCATTTTCAGCAATTTCTTATTATTATTTAGTTTCTTATTAAAGGGTTGGGAAAATTAACTTTTTGGGCCATAAATAAAAAAATTGAGAAATTCAGAATGGAGTAGCCAAAGCCTATTGGGAATGTGAAATATGTGTTCGCTTGATTGGTCAACTCAATTACAGAAATGTAGGGAGATGGGACAATTCCAACCCTTCAACTATCCAACTACAGTATTTAACCAACTGTTTAACAACCTATTCAACTTCTGAAAGTATTTAACTGATAGTAATTTAACAATTGAACCTTTTTAACTATTTACTCTATAAACTATTTACAGTGGGTTGCAAAAGTTTGGGCAACCTTGTTAATGATTTTTCTGTATAAATCCCTGGTTGTAACGAAAAAAAAAAGTCAGTTAAATATTTATATATATTATATAGGAGACACACACAGTGATATTTGAGAAGTGAAATTAAGTTAATTGGATTTACAGAAAGTCTGCAATAATTGTTTAAACAAAATTAGGCAGGTGCATAAATTTGGGCACTGTTGTCATTTTATTGATTCCAAAACCTCTAGAACTAATTATTGGAACTCAAAGTGGCTTTGTGTGCTCAGTGACCCCTGACCTACGTACACAGGTGAATCCAATTTTGAGAAAGAGTATTTAAGGGAGTCAATTGTAAGTTTCCCCCCTCTTTTAATTTTCTCTGAAGAGTAGCAACATGGGGGTATCAAAACAACTCTCAAATGACCTGAAGACAAAGATTGTTCACCATCATGGTTTAGGGGAAGGATACAGAAAGCTCTCTCAGAGATTTAAGCTGTCTGTTTCCACAGTTAGGAACATATTGAGGAAATGGAAGACCACAGGCTCAGTTCAAGTTAAAGCTCGAAGTGGCAGACCAAGAAAAATCTCGGATAGACAGAAGCGACAAATGGTGAGAACAGTCAGAGTCAACCCACAGACCAGCACCAAAGACCTACATCATCATCTTGCTGCAGATGGAGTCACTGTGAATCGTTCAGCCATTCGGCGCACTTTACACAAGGAGATGCTTTAAGCGAGAGTGATGCAGAGAAAGTCTTTGAGCCGCTTGAGGTATGCTAAAGCACATTTGGACAAGCCAGCTTCATTTTGGAATATGGAGCTGTGGACTGATGAGACTAAAATTGAGTTATTTGGGCATAACAAGGGGCGTTATGCATGGAGGAAAAAGAACACAGCATTCCAAGAAAAACACCTGCTACCTACAGTAAAATATGGTGGTGGTTCCATCATGCTGTGGGGCTGTGTGGCCAGTACAGAGACTGGGAATCTTGTCAAAGTTGAGGGACGCATGGATTCCACTCAGTATCAGAAGATTCTGGAGACCAATGTCCAGGAATCATTGACAAAGTTGAAGCTGCGCCGAGGCTGGATCTTTCAACAAGACAACGACCCAAAACACTGCTCAAAATCCACTAAGGCATTCATGCAGAGGAACAAGTTCTGGAATGGCCATCTCAGTCCCCAGACCTGAATATAATTGAAAATCTGTGGTATGAGTTAGGCCCACTATGTCACATTTTTCATTTAATTAATCCGTTTCATACTGTATAGGATGCTAAAATGAGTCATTACACGGCGAACGAACGGTGTACAATGCGCCACCGTGGCCTATAGAGGTAGATACAGCACTTGCAATGTTCAGCAGCGCGGACCACCTCCAATAGAATGCAGTGCAATACAATGCAAAACAGAATGTTGCTTAGCCCTTCTTTAAAGAGAGCTGTCCATGCTCGGAAGCCATTAAACCTGAATGACTAGAAATGTTTTGTAAAGAGGAATGGTCTGGATACCTTCAACCAGAATCCAGACTCTCATTGGAACCTACAGGAAGAGTTTAGAGGCTCTAATTTCTGCAAAAGGAGGATCTACTAAATATTGATTTCATTTCTTTTTTGTGGTGCCCAAACTTATGCACCTGCCTAATTTTGTTTAAAGAATTATTGCACACTTTCTGTAAATCCAATAAACTTCATTTCACTTCTCAAATATCACTGTGTGTGTCTCCTATATGATATTTAACTGACATTTTTTAGGTAACAACAGATGGCCACATTGTATTGAGACTTCGAATGAAGTCTCGAGCATTTCACATATTTTTTATCCGACGCTCCGTATCGAGGCGTGTGTCAAAATCATGGGCGTAGGTTTGCATAGGGACCATAGGAACATGTCACAACCAATATTTTGGAGCGAGGTAAAGTTAGCCGGATGTTTGATTTTCGCCCGATATTCGATCTCATCTTTCCTCGCATTCGCTTTTGCCTGCAAACTTAACAACCAGATCAGCACTGCATACAGTTCACACTGTTGTCATGTCTCCAGCGAAAACTATGAATTAATTGTCGGTGTCATAGGCTACAGCTATTTAAATAACGCTATAGGCCTGATGGCTCTTGCAGCTTGCGCTACTGTCTGGCTTAGGGACCGTCAAAAAATGACAGATTTATAATGCTGCGTTTTCCCATACTGATTGCAACACCTACTTGGAATAAGCTACGAGTTACAACAGGTGACATTTTGTTTATCATCTTGTGTAAGCAGTTTTT
>JAGFZM010003125.1:188111-243980 GCA_017657215.1 Limnothrissa miodon
GTAAATATTTCTAATTTAAAAAATGCTCCTGTGTTCATAGATTGTGACATTTTTGAAAAATCTCAGCTGTAGTAAGTAGCAGTAATATACTGTGAGGTACTACAACAGTCAAAATGGGAAAAAGATGTTTTGTTGATTTTTGGTAAATATTTTTAATTTAAAAAATGCTCCTGTTTTTATAGTTAGTCACATTTTTGAAAAATCTCAGCTGTAGTAAGTAGCAGGAATATACTGTGAGGTACTACAACAGTCAGAATGGGGAAAAGATGTTTTGTTGATTTTTGGTAAATATTTTTCATATATAAAATGCTCCTGTGTTTATAGATAGTGACATTTTTGAGAAATCTCAGCTGTAGTAAGTAGCAAGAATATACTGTGAGGTACTACAACAGTCAAAATGGGAAAAAGATGTTTTGTTGATTTTTGGTAAATATTTTAAATTTAAAAAATGCTCCTGTGTTTATAGTTAGTGACATTTTTGAAAAATCTCAGCTGTAGTAAGTAGCAGTAATATACTGTGAGGTACTACAACAGTCAGAATGGGGAAAAGATGTTTTGTAGATTTTTGGTAAATATTTCTAATTTAAAAAATGCTCCTGTGTTTATAGATAGTGACATTTTTGAAAAATCTCAGCTGTAGTAAGTAGCAGTGATATACTGTGAGGTACTACAACAGTCAAAATGGGGAAAAGCAGTTTTGTTGATTTTTGGTAAATATTTTTCATATATAAATTGCTCCTGTGTTTATAGATAGTGACATTTTTGAAAAATCTCAGCTGTAGTAAGTAGCAGTAATATACTGTGAGGTACTACAACAGTCAGAATGGGGAAAAGCAGTTTTGTTGATTTTTGGTAATTATTTTTCATATATAAATTGCTCCTGTGTTTATAGATAGTGACATTTTTGAAAAATCTCAGCTGTAGTAAGTAGCAGTATTATACTGTGAGGTACTACAACAGTCAGAATGGGGGAAAGATGTTTTGTTGATTTTTGGTAAATATTTTTCATATATAAAATGCTCCTGTGTTTATAGATAGTGCCATTACGTGATCTATGAGCAAAATCTCACCTGTAGTAAGTAGCAGATATGCACTGGTATGTAAGAGAGGAAAAACTGCTTACACAAGATGATAAACAAAATGTCACCTGTTGTAACTTGTAGCTTATTCCAAGTAGGTGTTGCAATCAGTATGGGAAAACGCAGCATTATAAATCTGTCATTTGTTGACGGTCCCTAAGCCAGACAGTATAGCGCAAGCTGCAAGAGCCATTAGGCCTATAGCGTTATTTAAATAGCTGTAGCCTATGACACCGACAATTAATTCATAGTTTTCGCTGGAGACATGACAACAGTGTGAACTGTATGCAGTGCTGATCTGGTTGTTAAGTTTGCAGGCAAAAGCGAATGCGAGGAAAGTTGAGATCGAATATCGGGCGAAAATCAAACATCCGGCTAACTTTACCTCGCTATATTTTGGAAAGACAAAATAGTTCCTACCATTATTTTGCATTTTATTTGATATATCATTGTGAATTTTTTCACATATTTATTTGCGGACGCAATAGAATTAGTTGTAGACAATAGTCACGTTGTAGACGTTTTTTTTTCTTTGACGTGCTAGCAATCCAGAGCTTCAGCAACGAACTTATGATTTGCTCAAACGTGCCTGCAGGTTCACGTTCCACTCACAACTACAAGACTTGAGCACAGGTCGTGCTGATAACGTTATCTGTGATAACCTATATGTCCTCAGAAAAGTGTTAAACTTATCCTTGGTATTCAAACTCATTTTGTTCTGCTTTGTAGAATTAGAAAATGCCACCAAAAAAGATATACGGACCTATTTCAACACAGAGAGAGAACAGTAAGTAGTGCCTAGAATTGGTTTAGCAAGTGTTATCACCCGTCTTCCTACTGTGATAAATCGTAGAGTGGTGTTGGATGATGAAAGCAATCAGGTTGATGACAGTACTGGGTTGATGACAGGTGGGTCATATTCATGCAGTTAAAGCAAAATGCTAACCATCTCCCGTTATGCATTTGGTAGGCTGATTAGTTACAGTGTGGTAAACACAGCGAATGTAGCAAGTAGAAAACCACAGGCAGGTGCGTTTTCCTCTATTCTCAGAAAAGTTAAACTTATCATCACTAGTTTTGAAAATCATTTTGGCCGATTTTCTTCCTTGTTGTTAGCCTACAGTGCCACGCAAATAGAAAAAAGATCTACCGTTTTAGCACCCAGAGAGTAAGTGTACAGCACCTCCTACGGTGTAATGTTGCAGCTTACATGATAAACCAACCCTGAGAGATGCGACGAATATCATGTTAACCATCACTGGTATAAATTTGTAGGCTTAGGTTAATTGGTGTCATAAGTGTAGTCTATTGTCTGTAGTTAATATTAGTCTGTAAACTATTATTGCTAACGTTAAAGTTAAAGCAAACTGACTGTTAAAGCAGAGAGGGTTCAAACGGAGTCAAAATCATAATTTAGTCTTTTCACAATTACTGTAGGTACTAGTACTAGTACTGCTAGGGGGGGGGGGGGAATTGTCCCTACCAAAGCTGAGACCAAACCTACGCTACCTTGGTCAAAATGGAGAGATCACGTGACTTGACGTTTGAGGCCTCGGTTGCCGCACTTGCCGTGCGCGTTGAATCCAAAGACTGCATGCGGGACATCTCGACTATAAAGATGTCCCATGAAGAATATGCGCTCGTGGGTTTTTGATAGCCTAGTGGTTGGAGACAGTTTTCAGACGTGTTTTTTTTCTCGGTGGATTGCAACTTGTGTATTACTAAGACTAACAATAGAGATGGACAAAAACAAGAAGAGGAAGTTTTCGCCTGTTTGGGAGTACTTTGATCAGATATCTCGCAGTAAGGTGGTAACGCAATACTTTAAAAGGCTAGACAGTGTTACTTAACGTGTAAAGATATTATCAGTAGCTTAGTGTCGTCATATGTTAAATTACTTATAGGCCTACAATATCCATTGGTGAAATGTCAAATTCACTCCCAATTATAATTTTAAATATATAATTATATATTATTGATTATATAATTATATATAATTATATAATTATATATTATTATTTCCTGTATTTATAGAAATGTACCACAATTGGTAAAGTATCTGAAACTTACTTAAATAAGCATGGTGCAATTTCTTCCTGTTATATTTATTCACCACTAGATGACCTTAGTTTGCATTTGAAATTTAAGTGAAGCCTCATGAAATGAACCTTTTTGCAACACATTTTGGTGAAAAGCTTCAAAGCTTCAACAAAGCCTCATCTTGCCATCACTAGTAACAACCAACGATTTATACAGGAATATCATGACTACTAACAAGGTTGCCCAAACTTTTGCATCCCACTGTAGCTTAGAAATTCCACAACCTAATGTAAATTGCAATGTGTATTTTAATGCTAACGTAATTCCCTGGAATTACATCCTCTAGTTTATATTGTGACCTTTTTTGTATGTATTTCTTCTCCATTCCTTGGCATTTGTTGTTTCTGTTTGAGGCCTGGATAGCCAGGATAGCGCCAATAAATGGGTATATGTGTGTATAGCCAGGATAGCGCCAATAAATGGGTATATGTGTGTATAAAATGTATATTTTGATTATCAAGTAGGCTGTCATTTTGACAGTAAAGTCACGTTTGTGAATTCATATTCATATTGGAGAAAGCGTAATCGTAAAGTTTAATGTCGTAGGCCTAATTGTAATTCTAGATGCCAAAGAATTTACGTCTGTATTCTGATTAATAATAGGCCTACACACAAAGACTACAAATACGCACACATTTCTATTTTATGGATACGAATGTTTTGACAGCTTCCTTATTTCCTACAAATCGTTAGTCGGTGTTTTTTCATATCATTTACGCTACGCTCTAGAATCTTTGGTTTTCAGGTTATCTCGCAGTGACCATTAGAAAATCTTGAAGCGCCCGCGGTTGTTCGCGGTTATCAATAGATCAGGCGCACAGTCTTCCCTGGTCCTCTTGGACTGACAAGTGGAGATGTGAGCTGTTGACGTCACTTGGTTTTTTATTGTTTTAAACGGGTCAAGATGGCGGAGGAGAACAGGTCTAAGCACAGGAATCACTGTGATAATAACTGCAAAAGACTTGCCCTGGATAAAGGTAGCTATTGAACTGTAACATAATGTGCAATGTGTGATGCTGCTGATCTATACAATTTCGTCCAAGGTGTTGTCGAACGTTTGGCCTGATGCTGTTTTGACGTTCTTTGGATGCTCGGGCATTAGTGGGGCTGCTTGGTGGTGCTAACGTTAATGGGTTAGGCTACCCATCAAGCAAGAGGCTAACGTTACCATCCGCTGAATGGAATTGGTAATTAATTGCATGGCATTGTATTTTGTAAAATCTAACTAGCAGTATCCTGGGGTTGTGAATTTATGTGCATCATCTGTACGGCGAGTAATGTTACCGATTGTGCTGCTACCTAGTGTGCGCTTCTGTCAGGCAACGCTACCTACATTTGAAATAAATAGCCTAAAATTGAAAATAGCCCTAAATAACCAGTGCATCTGTTTGTGATTGGTGCGGTGTTGTGCAACAGTAGTAGCCTACCTGATGAATGTTACTTCTAAACGTAAAGCACTCTCGTCTGCAGCGTAGGATATAACGTTACAGTTAATAAAAATAAATGGCCTACGAAATAACTGTCAGACCTGTTAGACTATGATCCCTCTGCCCTCTGTTCGCACAGGACATGTTTGAGTATTGGGCTGATCTTATTCTAAAGTTTGCGTTATCAAATAACGTTGTAGCTTAGATAAAGTATTGTGGCTATTTGTTTCTAGTTTGGATTTTTGGGTCAGCTTAGTTGTTTTCTAGAACACATATCCTTCTGCAAGCAACCGCTGTCAGCCCAAATTAGGTAGAAGTACAGAGCTAGTTCCAGCTTACTGTAGCCTACTGAACCTTGTCAAGAGCCACGTGCATGGAGTTGTATGGACTTTGTGTTCTTATGACATGGCTTAACCAAGAAGGGAGGAAAAACATCATTAAGCTAAACAGTTCTGTGGATGAAATTTGTAAAGAAATGTGAAGTTAAAGTGAATGTTAAACTGTTACTGTTATGTTTTACTACTCTTTATAACCCATTAATGACTAACAACTGTAGTTTCTCAAGAAATAATAAAGCCAGACAGTTTTGTCTTCATAGGCTAATGGTAGGTTATAGGAACATTGGTGTGTGACATTTTGGACCTAAGTGTACATATGTCAAAACTCGTATTTATCATGCCATATGTGGCAAATAATGTTGATTGTGCGTTTTCATATTAATGCAAAAAAGCATTATTGCATTATTGTTATAATTTAACAAAAATATGACATAAATATCAGATTTACACTCAAGTACCACTCAAGAATTATTGTACGTTCAAATACTAAACAATGTATTACATGACATTACATTCTGTGTAAAGATTAATATATATATACTATTCCACACAGACAAACAATTACATTATTTATACATAATATACATAATACATTATTTTCTAAAAGTTTGTTCAAAGTTGCCTCCCATTTGGGCAGGTCTTAAAATATAGGCTTAATGTTATATAATTTAAATTCAATAATTGTCTGTGTCTTTGTATTTGTGTGTGCAATATGGCGCTTAAAAAATTTTTTTTTTTACTCTTTTAATACCCTATAGGAACAATATGTAAATGAAACAGAGGTAGCCATAAGACTGCAAGGGAAACAAAACATGTATTCGTTTTAAGTGTCACTTATTATCACTGGATACATTTTCTATTGTGTTGTTCTGAAGTGAAGTCTTTAACCTCACATTTGTACTGCCATTGAGATCTCAAACACAATACCGTTCACAACGGGACAGTGCAAATTTCAACACTTATTGGACAAATCCAGGCTGATGATGCAAAACATTTTCAAGGAATACCTTCCAACTACTTTAAGATTTCTGACATTTTGGTGCCTTAGTTTCCTGTTTTTTCTTGGTTTGTGTTCTACTTTTCTGCCTTTCGTTTCACTTTATTACACATAACATGCCTTTAAGGGTTTAAAATCTTTTTTTGTGTGTGTGGAAAGGAAATCAGTATAATAGTCCAATTAGAAATGTCTGCACTGGAAAAATATATTTTCATCATTGGACATTTAATCCACTTTCTTGATTTGGACCCAATATGAATGCCATTCACAGTCTTTTATTTATTTCATTTACTACATACAAACATCATCGGTAGCCGTAGCCGTGTGTGAGCCTTAAATTCTAAGAAATTGGTTCTGAAAAGACCTTAAAAGGTCCTGATTCATCTAGACCAGGGGTCTTCAACCTTTTTCAGCTCAAGGACCCCTTGGCTGTGAGAGAGCCTGAACACGGACCCCCACACCTATGGAGTAAGATTGCTGTCAAAATATTTGTGTCCATATATTTGATACACGTGCGTATTTAGTTGTGCATAAACTAAACATTTGTTAGTTCTCAAATGAGTTCAGTCATGCATAAAAAATACGAATTAAAAAATTACAAGTAGCCTACAAAATCAAAATTTCAATACGCCTCTCAATATTATGGATACGACTTCGCACACATTACTCAGCTGTCAGAATACGTCATCGCCCCATTCACAGGCATTACTTGTTGAGAAAAGAAACGTTTTGACAGCTATCTTACTCAATACCTGGCCCACCTCAAATCCTGCCGTCATTTGGACCGTCAGTTAGTGCCTACATGCACGCACGCACACACACAAACGCACACATTCTAAACAGGCGTTATTATTAACAGGGGGGTAATAACTTGTTTCTTTACATAGTTGCATAAATTCGCCCTATAACAGAATGAATGTCACAAGGGTTAACTAGCTGGATATATTCAGCTAAATTCAGGCAAAGCTTCATTGGCTCAAACTGATACAGACAGAAAAGCCTCTTCCTCTTGTGTAAATATAACTTTCAGAAGGAAACACAAACACATGATTATCGTTATCGTTTTATTGTGATGGAACGTTGGATGAATGAATTTGCGCAGAACGCCTTGAAGCGCAAAGACCGCAGACTCTCATAAAAAAACAACAAAGCAAAACATCACACAGAACAAATACCCCGCAAAGTTTAGGGTCCATCAGTCCCGACACTGAACAGACGAATCAAACGTAATTTATCTCCCGGAATGAAAAGAACGAGTTTGCTGAATACGAAAACGCACGGGGGGGGGAAGTGTTCTTTAATCGCGATGATCCAACTCAAATGAATTCATTTTTTATTATAGTGGGACGGAGAATTAAAGATAACTGATCAGCTACCAGGTCCTAGTGAGAGCACTGAACCTGGTGAGTGGAACAGAGCTTCTCTATTCTAGGACTGATGGAATTAGCGAGGCAATGTCACATCAGGCTCAGGCTGAAGTGGTGACCTGTATTTGTACATGAAATGCTAATGTGTTTTGGCAAAGGTTAGCAAAATGTTACGCAGGGATCACATGATCACATGCATGATTCATGAGTAGCCTACAATGTGTTATTTAAAAACGAATATGAAGCAATTTTCTTTTGAACATTATGTTAACTATGACAAATTTAATTTTTTGGAAGAGAAAAAAAATGCTTCAGACGAAATATTTTCGCGGACCCCCTGCAGTACCTCCGCGGACCCCCTAGGGGTCGCGGACCCCCGGTTGAAGACCCCTGATCTAGACAAATCTAAGTACCGATATGTGGGAAGTTTGTCAGCCACAGTTAATCATACATGTGTGAACATTCTCAATAGGTTAAAGAAGAAGAAGAAGTTTAAAATCTGAGGTTACAGTGGTGTGTCAAGCTGTTTAAGGGAGGAAAAGTCAACAACATGCATAAAAAATATGGCCTAAATGTAAACATGATGTATAGAAATGATGTTTTGCCGTACAATTGTATCATGGATGGACAGAAGAAGCAAATGAGTTATAGGTCAGTCTAGTGGATTCACAATTCAGTGACCATTTGTGTTCTGCTGTTTGTACATATGTATAAATATGGGCTATACAGTATGTGGTATAGGACAGAGGAACAGAGGACAAGGGAGTTTTACGGCATGACGCATGAAAGGTTTTGTGGCAGCGCTAAGCTGTAGCAGCACAACCAAGGTATGGTGTAAGGCAAACCAACACTAATGCAGAGATAGTAAGGGGCCACACAGCTCAAAAGAGGAGGGAACAGCAGAGGCAGTCCTTCCCAATAAGACCCATAAAGAGTGGTGCTTTACCATGCACCATCCTTTCTGGGGCAGTGAAAAGAAATGTTTTAAGTTTGGACTTACAGGTATTGAGTGTCCTCTTGCTGAATACAGGCACACTGTAGCAAAAAACAATGTTTAGGGTTTATTAGATTTCTTGTCTGGATGAATCGGGTTAAGATCCTCAAAAGATCTAAACTTTGGGAGCATTGATTAAGTTAATAGCAGGCAATCAAAAGGTCAATACAGTCTCCAAGTCAAAGTAATTTTATTAAACATGAATTTCATCTCTCCTCTCACATTGCTAGACCATGACAAATGTATAAGGCGGTTAAAATACTGCGACAAAGACTTTAGGCCTTGTCTCAATTTCCCGAGGCCAATACAGAGGTGTGAAATCAAATTAGAGAGCTTAAAACTTAAACACATTTCAACAACTTTTTTTAGATGTGAGGGAGTAGAAGAATCGCATATTGTGGCAACCTTTTTTAAAAATATATGATCGATTGGTTTGACTGAGACATAAAGGCAGTAAGACAGTGAGGCTGCTTGTATAAAGCAGAGATGTTTTAGAACATTTGCTCTTGGGACCAGACAATATGGTGACTACTAATAGTCAATTTGAAAGCTTCCCTGTTTTTCTCAATTTTTATTTATACCTACTTTTTATTTTCCACAGCTGAAATGGAATGTTATTAACTGGCACAGGGTTTTTTGGTTCTGGAATGTGAATTCCAAAGTAGACCCCAAAACCAGAAATATTACAGTACTGTTTCTGTTTGAAACGAATCAATTGGCAAAAAGAAAAAAAAAACACGATTCAAAGCCCTGCTGATGGGTGTTCATGACAGGAGAAGAAACCAGGCGGCTTGTTACAACCCTACATCGGCATCCATATTATACGGTGAGAGACCTGTTGAGTGACAACACACAATTTAGAGAAATGGATATAAATCTTGTAAATAATGTGTTTAAAAATCTTTTGTTTACTTTGCCTGTGGTTGTAGAGGAAATCAGACAACAGACAAATAAATATTCCAGATATGGTGATTTGTCACGTGGTGTAAAACAAACTCTTCACTGTACACTTAATAGTTTGATCGTACTCTGGCTATAGCTATATAAGGAATGGTTGTCCGCACACAAACTCCCTGTAAATGAATTTCATATGCAACATCAAGACCTTAACTCTTCCTCTGGCTAAATAGAGATATGCGGACAACTTTTCCATATATACCTTTGAACGTCTATGTTCCCCAGCCAAGTGTGGTAAGGAGATGTGCATGGCTAGTATAGCTGCCCGTAACTGATACGAACTGTTCTTTTGTAAAGAAAGACAGAATGTTTGTCTTCTTGCTTTATTTATGATGCCCAACTGAACTGCCAACATAGCGCTTGCTCATGGGCTTCTGTGTTTTGTAGTCTCATGTATGACAAATCAATACAGGGACTGGTTGCACCAACAAAACGAATGCCTGGTTATCAGCTAGTGGTCTTAACTCATGATCATAAAATTTTAAGTCCTGATGGTTTCTGTTCTTGTTCCTGTTGCACCACGTAAGCATAAGTCTTCCTCTTATCTTCCTCAATACTGGGCGACATTAATCCTATGCCCAGTCGCAAGCAGGCATGAACTGGGCATAATGATGTGCCATTGTGGCACATCTTCTGCTTGTTTTGGCAGCTTGCTTTTACGATTAAGCCGAGTAAACTTACTGTATTGCTAACAGGGACATGCCTGAAGATTTTAATTGATTAAGGGCATTGGTGTCAAAGTGTTACAGTAAGTTATAGGCAACTGGATATTTTGATGCTTGAATACATTTCACTTTTCACCAAATGGGCTCACCAGTACTGATAAAGAAGGATGAAAGCCTTGTCATAGAGGTCTACAGGAAACCCACACTAAAAACTTGTGGCTACCCCATCAATACAGGAAAAAACAGTTAACAAATAGAACCAACAAATTGTCCAAAAAAAAAGTGACAGAAGAAAAAACACATGGTCGACCTGGCCTACAGTATGTATCTAGACCATCAGTTCAGCGTCATCATCTCGACTACATACAATTCTGCCTTGAGATCCCATCACAGAAAGTTTAGTTGCCCAGTAACATCAGGCCATCATAATGACCAATTAAACCGTAACACTCTTACACTTTGATTATTAAAATAATAATAATAATTATGCTAAAATGTGATTCATGTGACTTATTGTCACATGATGAGGGCGTGGTCTTCAATTCATACAGTAGTTTAACCCACAGTTCCATAGGGATATGCCTCCTGACAGTTTAGAACTGATGAAACTTTTGAAAGTGAATTGTTTTCAAGCTCCAAAAAAGCTTTTAAGTGAACACTTTGACATGCTTCCACTTGCAAAAATAAATGACATGTTTATCTTGGTCAACCAAAACCTTGTTCATCAATATCATTCAATGACAAAACACATTTAAATTCATGCAATTTTGTATACTGCATTAGGAATAATGACATTTTAGAGAGATCTAGCATTTTTGCTAATTGAAACTAACTTTTTAACTGTTTAAACAGTTTGTTACAATCTAACTGTTTGATGATCTTCTGTATACATTTTGTCTGCAGCTAACATATCTACTGTCTGATATGATGCAGCTGTCAATTTACACTTCTCTTTCTTATTCAGTGTAAAGATAATTTTGAAATGTAATATATGGTTTTAAGTTTGTTTATTTAGCAGAATAGGCTGTAACTTTTTATTGTTTCATACACTTCCACTGTCACTTTCTCCAAAGAGTTTGGTTCAATTCAGAAACCATCACTCGAGTCTTTCCAACAGTTAAGGGAATGTTTAATTGTTGTGCCATAGGCAAACGCATGAAGGAACTGCCACCAGACATGGTTAAGCCTGGGTACTGTATAAGTTCAGTTGGTGCAATAGACCTAAAATCTAGCCCGAAGACCAGTTTAACCATAAAAACAGTTGGTGCAACCAGCCCCAGCTCGTTGGATAGATGGAGGCCAAAAGAACAAAAAAAGTTGTGTCCATCTGCAAAATTGTTAGTGTATTACAATACCAGTGTCCGCTAATCTGATGAACTGTTTCATTTTTTTTCCAGGTAAAGACAGAAGATAGAGAGGGTGTTTCTAGGTGGGGAGCAAGACGGTGACAGCACAAAGCAAGGACTCTCCTCAATAAAAAGCGAATGTTTGTTCGAATTCTGCTTGTTCTCTGTTCTTATTTTTAAAAGGTAGCCTATTTAAAGTCATTTACAATTGTGAATAATTTAATCCTATGCTTTGTGACTGTAGCCAATTTTCATAAAAAATGCTGGTACAATACTTATTGGAATAATGTCTCGCATTACTGGTGTTTTAATTTATTTTTATTATATTTAATTTATTTAAGGTATAAGTAAAAGTAGGGATTGCAATAATAGATATTGCATGGATTGCAATAATATTGATTTATTAGCTTAAGTACAGTAAGGTTCTCAGCTTCCCGAATGTTCTGCGAATGTTTTATACAAAGCTGGTTTCCAAAATGTCCGCAGATTCTTCTGAACATTCCCGGAAACTCTCCACAAATGGACAGGGAGAGAAAATGTTTTCACAACCTATAGGAAATGTTTTTTAAGACCAATGAGACAGGCTTTTAACAAATATTCAGTTTAGATGAATAATAAATACATAGGCTAAAATTTATCAGTCCTACACTTTTTTAAATAGGAGGCGTATAGCAGTCAATAATGTAATAATGGGCAATATCGTAATAACTGCCTATAACATGATCATTTAATCTTTTATGCACTTAAGGCAGTAATTCAATACTTTTCCAATAATGTAAGAAAATGTCTGAAAAAAATGCAATATTCACCTGAAAAACTTTCATTTTAACTTAACCTTTTACAGTAATTGGACCACACACTTTTTTTCAAAATATATTAAAGGATTCCTAGAACACATTTTTTGACCATTAGGAATTGATCTTTGAGCCTAAATAATGGCATATGTAAATGTGTGGGGCTGAAAACGCCCCAGGAGCACTGCTAGAGAGCCTAATACAAGGTCATAAATAAGCCCTACAACACTTTTTTTCCCCCCGCCCACTCAGCAAGTTCATGAATAATGAAATGAGCTGCGTGCTGATTGGCCAGTTTACCCAAAGGCTGATCATCGTCTGAACGTCTTTTAACGCACAAAAATTTTAAGAGAACTCATCAATGGCTCATTAAACTTCCACCTATTTACCTGAAAAGCAGCCAAAAATTTGTGATGTCAAAAAATTACTAATTTAATCACAATAAATGCAAAATTGCAAAAGGAAAGTTTAATTTCTGAATACATGCTTGCATGTTTGATGCCAGTTTTAATAAATCTTAACTTCTGTATAGAGTCCTGCAGAATTTATGATACACAAATATTTGGATTTCCGGTTTTGATAGTAGGCCTGCATCTTATTCTTTCCACAAAAATATATTTCAGGTGAGTATTGGGCATATGTGAAAGATACAATTGGGCAAAATTACAAACTGTATTTTTGCTTAACTGCATGGCTGCAAGCTACATTTACAGTTCTGTTTTGCGGAGGGTTGCAGAGAAGCATTTTTACCAATGTTCGTGTTATGACTTTGTATTGTGCAAAGGCTATCTGACTAAGAAGCTAAGCTTTTATTTATCGATTGTCCCTTCCAAAAAGCCCTTTCATGCGTGTGCTTACATGTTCAGCAGCCTTGTTGCACCTACATCCACTAGTAGGTGGTGCCTATAAATAATGCATTACTATGCATTTTGTGTTTATTATGCAAAAACATTACACATGCCTTGTTCTCAGCGTCCTTAACCAACATGTTTACAAATGGTGCATGAAATCTCACGGGTAGTGTGCCTCTCCTGTCCAAGCAGATCCTTGTGAAAACATTCTCAATCAAAAATGGCACATAGAGTGCACATACTAAATGGCATAAAACATAAATTTTATCTTTCAACGTATTCATTTTTTGTTCCCCCATTTCCTTGCCACTTGTAATGATGCTATTGCTGTTGCATAAAGCGCATTGGTTAACTCTCACGCGTAGACTAGTTCAAATTGGTTTAATTACTTGGGCTTATGTGTCTTAATTCATCATAATGTCCATAATGTTATTCCACACTAAAATAACAACAACAACAAAAACAGAATGATTCAATTCCTCTATGTTACTTTTCCAGCTCCTTGTTCTGCTTCTGTTTGATAAACTGGCCCAAATTAATTGAATAGCCCTGTTGTAGAAGTCTTTATGGTAATGCAGAAATGCAGATTCAGCCTAGAACATGGAGGCAGATTCCTCAAGGCTCAGGTGACAAGGTTCAGGAGGCAGATTCATCATGGCTTAGATGGGCAGGGTTACCATCACTTACAAGGCCTGGTTCAAGATCAGCCAGCCGTTTAACCATCAGTCTTAGTGTCAGACAGATTTGGTCTAAGAAACACCCTATGCATCTCTGCCTGCAGAATGGCCTGAATAACGAGGAGAGTAGGTCTATCTAAAGGAAGGTAATGTGCACCTTGTCCTTTGGCAAAATTTCCCAGAATCTAAAGGAACAATGGCAATCAGATGTTGAGATGACAGTAGAGGCATCCAAACAGAAACTGAACTTTGTATATTTGGGTTCTTTGAAGAGTTAGGTGCTTACCATAGGTACCATCTTGTGCCACCTTCTCTAAATAAGCCGCTTAAGACACCTGTACATAATTGGAATGGGGTGACCTATCTAGAGAACATAGAGAAAGCTGTTTAAAATAGGATTAGCATGGATTTTTTTGAGCTGTAAACTAGGAAAATAAGGAGCAGTGATGATAATGCATGATGTAGCATGATGCTTGCTTTTGGTCAAAAGAAAAAAATTGAAAGGTGAGGTTTATGCAGCGCTTTATCAGCTGTACTGTACAGCGGCATCAAAAGCATGGCCATTTGCAGTAATTAAAATGTCCCACAATTCTACGCAGCTACACGCTTTTTTATTATTTAAGCCACCCAGAGAATTCCGCTGTATATGCATAAGATGCAACAACGGGACAAGGATAGTGGCCCTTGAGGTGTCCTGATATAGTGCAATACTGGACTTGGCTTTATGCTGTTATTTGTCCCTGCCTTGTTCAATATTCTCCTACATCGGGACACCTTGAGGTTGTTATTTTCCAACATAAACAATTTGTAACTGGCCAATGACCAGTTCAAACACATTAGTACTTGAAGTTCTGTACTTGAAGTAAGGAACTTGTGGTGTTTTATATTTTTGTGTCTCTTTTTGAACGCTTAAAGGAATTATCCGGAGTAAAATACACTTTAGATCAATTTACGGATGATTGGGAGTACATACGTTGAGTTGACATCAGAATCATGTAATTCGGATGTGTTTTGAGAGAGTTATATTTTACCGTTTTGAGCCAAAACTCATATAATTTCCGCCGCTACAAAACGCTACAGTTCCAAACAACATCACACTTACGTGGTAGTGAGTAGAGGGTCCCTAAAGCCAAACCAAAGTATCCCGAGGTCATCATGTGGTTGGATAGAGAGTCCAGAATGAATTTTAACGAGCCAGTACCTTTCCGGAAATGTTGCTGCTTTAGCTGCCATCTTTAGGGAAAAGTCTGTAGGAGTGACATGATTTTGATGTCAACTCAACGTATGTACTCCCAATCATCCGTAAATTGATTAAAGTGAATTTTACTCTGGATAATTCCTTTTAAGTAGTAGATTAAAATGCTGAAAAATGTGTTATTCTCTGTTTAATTTTTAGATGTATGTGGAAACTTGTCCCATGAGAGAGGCTATAACGTTTTGTGTGACACCAATGTAATGCCCTTGGTAGAAGATCAGGAAATGGCTGAGCCAGTCCAAATTGTGGTGGCCAACGAGGATGACGATGGGTTTTTCCTAGATGAGATTTCCCTGGAGCGTATCCTGTTGCAGGAAAGCATCCAAGACCTCAATGTTGTAGTGGTGTCTGTTGCTGGAGCTTTTCGTAAGGGCAAATCCTTTCTGTTGGATTTCATGTTGCGGTACATGTATAATCAGGTCAGTTTAAGAGTCAGTTTCCATGCCTGCATTTAACAAGTCTGCCTTACTTGTGTATCATGGAATTTTTAAATATTGGGTAATGTTTAAATTTACTGACACAATTTCACTAAAATGTAATCAGTAGAAAGTAATTAGAGATTCAATAAGAATTTAATCATACTGGTATGTGTAGATATGTAATACTCTTTTCTAAACAAAATTGAAAATGTCGTTTCTTTAACATATTTTGTCCACAGAAGTCAGATTCATGGATGGGAGGAAATGATGAGCCTTTGACAGGCTTCAACTGGAGAGGAGGTTGTGAGCGTGAAACTACAGGCATTCTGGCCTGGAGTGATGTATTTGTTGTTGAAAAACCTGATGGAAATAAGGTAGAAAGTCTTTTGATTGCTGTTAATGTAGTTGTATGTTAGTGTTGATTAGTATGATCTTGTTGAATGTAAAATCTATTGCTGAAATGTCAGATCATTAATATACTATTTGGAGTGCTAACATGATGATTTTTACCACGACTTGTCACAGCTCAGGGTTATGGAAATGTTTACATGGATACATCATCAATTTCCCAAAACAGAAGTGCTCATTTGAAAATGAAAATGAAAATGACTTGAGTAAATAGCTTGATTTGAATGTAAAAAAGATTGACTTTGTTCTTACAGTATTTTGTCTAAACGTTCCTGTAAACTCTCAATTTGATTAAAGTTTTATTATGATTATAATTAAAGGCTATTATAATTCACTAAGGCCACACCAATAGAATTAGTTGGTTCTCGGATTTTTTCAGGGAAAATATGGAGCAAGCGAGCGAAATAAAATAAAAAAAAATGCTCTGAAGGTAAATTAGCACATTCACAGTCTAAATAAATCAATGACTTATTATAACCTACATGATTGAGTTAATGTTCATTAAAGACATTTACTCGTGTTTAGGAAAAACTAAATGTGGCCTAATTTATAAACTTAACTTTCACACCTCTCAACACACTTTTTGTCATGCTGGTTTTAGGCAATGTACGAAAATTCATAATTCTGTCATTCTACGTTATGTAAAGGTTTGACGGTTTGTCATTTATTTAAGAGTTTGTGAATCTAAGCACCAAGCAAGCTGGCTGTGGAATCGAGGTATGACACATAATGTAGACTACATTCTAGGCTGCAGGAGCCTACGTTCAAACTCATTTTTGTCACAGTTCATCACAAGGCATTAGAATGTCAAAATTGCATTGATTCACCAGATAGCAATTAGTGAATAAAACTGATTGATTTTGATGGCGAAACGCTTTGAATCTGCTCTCGGCACCGTGAGTACAACTGCACAAAGCTCTCATCCTCTTTCATTTCAATGCACTTGTCAAATGTTTTTCTCTTCTGATTAAATATTCTAATAATTGCAAACACTGGCCTAGCAGGATCCCCTTCCACTGGCATCTTTCCTCATATCATGTCTCTTGTCTCTTGCTCTCTGAAGTGAAAAGCACAATTTGATTGATTTTCGACGTCACATGAACGCAGCATACTGTTTTCAGTATTATAGCCATCAGCCACTGTGTTTTTTATGTTTGTGTGAGTTCGAATTCAATTTTAGTTTTATTTCATTTTGCTTTTTTTTTTCAAGCGGTGAATCCGAGAACCAACTAATTTTCTTGGTGTGGCCTAATCATTCTTAAAAATGATCATTGTCATGTCATTGGATATTGGTTTTTCAGAGTTCTCATATTGTAATTACTCTAAAAAGATTCTTGATTAACATTGTGAGTTGGTTTAAATAATAGTGGTAACAAAGCTTCTTTTGTTAAACTTATTTTTGTCTTCCAAAGGTTGCAGTGTTGCTCATTGACACACAAGGAGCCTTTGACAGCCAGTCCACCATTAAGGATTGTGCTACTCTTTTTGCTTTGAGTACTATGATCAGCTCTGTGCAAGTAAATATCATTTTGTTAATGTAACGTTATCCTTATCATATATCTTTATCTTTTTTGTATATTTTTACACCACAGTTTCCCTTTAGTTTAAGTACATGATATGTAAAGGTAACTAAATAAGTTAACACTACCTAATAGTGTTGAATGAGGATTTATGCCACCTAATTTGTCGGTGTGAAAGTAATTTGTGTGAAACTGTGAGTTAAACGATCATTCAGCTCAAAGTTTTTCTCCTGTATCAGTAGTGTTATTATTTCAGATTCAGTCATGTATTACGTACGGCAAATGTTCATAGCGTCTGAGCTTACATCTAGGTAACTTGTTTTACAACCAACAATGAGGTCAACAAAATGGGCATATTTTAAATAGTGTGTCTCAGAACAAGCCAAGCCGACAACCCAGACCAGATGCACTGGGGAATGCACTAGCCAATGCACTGAGGAAAGCTACACCAATGACTGTGCAGTACAGTATATCTAGATGCTGTGTGTCGATAAATACACTGGACTACACACACAGAATCTTTACACCCCACCTGCCTAAATCCCACACTGTACAAATCAAAATTAGCCCCCATTTCTCACTCCATTGCGCACACTGGGCAAGTGCGCCGCCCTGATTGACAGGAAGTGGCGGGAGGCCCAGGTGAGCAGCTTGTACGCCAGGCGAAACAGGTCCGGAGAGTGCGTGCCGCCCTGGCGATTGAGATAAGCCACTACTGTGGTGTTGTCCGTACGCACTAGAATGTGTTCTCCTCCGAGAAGAGGGAGAAACTCCTTCAAAGCGCAAAAGACAGCTAGGAGCTCTAACACATTGATGTGTAGCCTCCTGGAGGCTGTGCCCCATGTCCCTCTGGCGGGGCGACCGCAACAAACGGCGCCCCAGCCACTCTTGGACGCATCGGTGGTCACCGTCATGCGTCTGGTCACAGCACCAAGCGCGCCGCCTTTGGTGAAGGACGACGGCCTGCGCCAATGTGCGAGGGCTAGCCACATGTGTCTGGATACGTGTATCCGACGGGCGGGGTTCGACCTGGAGGACACACCCAGTTCCGCTAAGGCGTGCTGCAGCGGGCGTAAGTGTGGAAGGCCGAGTGGGACAGTGCCGCCGGCGGCGCACAGGAGGCCCGTCAGTCTGAGACACAGCCTGGCCGAAACGCAGGCACCTAGTCTGAAGTGGCGTAGGCACGCCCTGACGTCCTGTAGTCTCTTCGTAGTGAGCGTCGCTCTCATTGAGCGTGAGTTCAGCCTCACGCCTAAGAACTCGACCTCCTGAGAGGGAGAGAGCATGCACTTCTTCAGGTTGACTAAGAAGCCCAGATCGTGCAGGTGACGCAGTACAGTGTGAACCTGAGACGTCAGGAGCTGTCTGGAATCTGCCAGCAGCATACAGTTGTCCAAGTAATTGAGGAGTCAGATGCCCTGAGCACGTAGAGGAGCGATCGCCGCCTCCACACACTTGGTGAAGCACCGAGGTGCTAGAGACAGGCCGAAAGGGAGGGCTGTGTACTCGTAAGCTCTGCCCTCGAAGGCAAAGCGCAGGAAACGTCTCTCGCAAGACGTGCCTCGGGACTATGCCTATATGGAAATAGGCGTCCTGAAGGTCTATGGTGACCATGTAATCCCCCTGGCGGACTGACTCCGCCACCATACGCCCCGTGAGCATGCAAAAGGTGAGAGGTTTGAGCAAAGCACTGAGCGCTCTGAGGTCTAGAATAGGGCGAAAAGCGCCCGACTTCTTGGGCACCAGGAAGTACGTACTGTAACGACCTGCGCGCGCCAGCGTCGGATCTACGCGCTGAATAGCGCCCTTTCTCAAAAGATCGCGAAGCTCTTGTCTGAGAGCAGGGGCCCTGGAGGGGGGCACCACTGACTCCAGGACATCTCTGAAGGGCGGGGGTGGCCACCTGAATTGCAGTTGATAGCCTTTCAACACTGTTGAAAGAACCCAACGTGACGTTGTGCACATCGCCCAATTCTGCCTGAGCAGAGAGGCTGAGTGAGGAGGCAGCAAGGACAAACGAAGTGCTATGCTGCCCCCGGGTGGCACTATGGGAGCCGAGGTCGGTGACTGAGGCTGTCTGCGAAGCTGAAGAGCGTTCGACTGACATGGCAGAGACCCGTCGTAGCGTGGGGGCTGAGGGCAAGCCGACCGTGTGTGGGATCCTCCGGCGCTCACACGTGGCTGGCGAGCCGTGCACATCACTCGCGACGCCTCGTGGGGCGGCCGACCTGGATCGCGCGTCAGCGACGTCGGTGGAGAGGGGGGAGAAGTTTCCCGATCGCACGATGGCAGATGCGTCTGATTGAGCAGACAGCTCTGCCCGTATCTGGGCGATGAAAAGGCCGACAGAGGCGGCGAGAGAGTTGGGGGAGTGCTTCACGACCGTAAATGACTCTGACGCGCCGCACGCCCACTGCCCGGGGGGCGAGTGAGGAAGAGGACGCGGGAGTCACGACGTCAGTAGAGGCCCCGGCGCCACCTGGGCGCCCTCGGGGCGTAACATCACGCAAGGCGCAGAGCGCACGGCGTGCGTAAGCTGAATGCATGGTGGAGACCGGACCGGTGCGCGACAACGCTGACAGAACAGAGAGCGTCCTCCGGCCGGAGCCGGGGCTCATTGTCAAACATTGCCCCAGAGGGGCGGGAATGTGTGTGCGGATTGCTTGTGAACAAGGCAAACTCAGCGCCCCGTGAGGGGGTGAGATCAGAGAGGACCGCCGAAGCGGGGGTAAACGCTCCGAGCTGGGGACTGCAGAGCGAGGACCCGTGCCTTCCAGAGCACTCAGAGGCATAGCAGTCAATGGACAGGGGTCGCATGACATGCTCTGCCGCACACACGCGATCATATCAGGATCGCTCTGGCCTCTTGCGCCATTCTTGGCTAGTTGGACGCGTGGCGGGGGCTGCCATGGAGGTTGTGACTCAGTAGCTGGCGGTGGCGCAGCTTTGGGCACGTCCACCTTCTTTTTCTGATGCGTCCGCGCGTCTGAGGCGGAGCCGGAGCGGCTGGTTGAGGCGGAGCACGCTTAGGAAGCACGGGTTGCAGGGCCGACTTCGTCTTCTCTAAGCGATCGCACTGGAGTTCCAGCGCCTGGCCGAACACAGCGTCAGCGGAGATCGGAGCGTTCATAAGATGAGGTGAGAGCAGTGGCCCTGCGCAGCTGGTGGAGGGTAAGATCCGGAGGCTGTGCTGAGAGATCCGCCACCAGTTCCTCAGATAGAGAGGAGAGGAGGAAGCCGGTGTTAAGCGCCCTAATCGCCTGGCCTGTACAAATGAAGGCCTTAGACACGAGCTTTTCTGTGCGTTGGCACGGCTTGGAAGGGAGCTCAGGAGGCGATGTCCAGGTGGCGGCGGAAGATGGTGCTAAGCACCCAGCAACCGCATCTTCAACGCGAGGGAGCTGTACGAGGCCAATGGCGCCCGCTCCGTCCATTGCGTAAAACGCTGCGTGTCCCTGAATGGGGGCAATGGCAACGAAGGGAGCCTCCCAGGAGGCTTGCGCATCCGCCACAACTGTGGGGTGAGCAGGGAGGGGGAGGGCATCAGGTGAAGGCAGCGTGCTGGAGAAAGGGTCAAAAAAAACCCCGGAGAGCGCTGAGGCGGGGGCAGGCCAAGCCTGTTAGCCGCCTGGGTAGCCATCGTGGCTAGCTCTGAAGTTAGCTGGGCGGCGTGGGTCTTTTGGATCGGTGGCAGATCCTCAACAGTGGCGCATCCCTTCGCGGAGAGAAAGGAGGCGAGCTCTTCCTCATCAACAGCCTCGATGACCAGGTCGTCGACATGGAGCGGTGAAGTAGCCGCGCGAGCAAAGACAGCGCCGATGGAGCTAGCAGGGCTAGCCAGATGGGCCGCGGTTAGCTGGCTAGCTGGTAGCTGACTAACCGCTGAGAAGCTAACCGACGGCCGAGTAGCCCATCCGGGTACGAGGACGCCGGGGGAAGCTCAGCCAACTGGCGGGCAGGAGGAGCACTGATGCCAACAGGGGGGGAAGCCGCCCTTGGACTGCCAGTGGAACCCACGAAAAATGCCGCTCGATTGGCAATAGCAGCAGGGGAGAGGCGTTCACAGGCTGAGCAGAGATCAGGCTGCGAGAAGGCTAGCATAGCATGCTCACTCCCCATGCAAATGAAGCAGACAGCATGGCGGTCGGAGAGCGCCATGGGACGATCACAGTCGGTACAGCGACGAGTAGCCATCTTGCGTCTCGAGGTACCAGAAGTTAGGGACCGGCGTGAGCACTTTGAGCAAGATGGAATCCCTCGGAGAGCTTTGTAAAAAGCTGTTGTGGTGGGCTTTGACAAAAGCCGTTGGTTTTTGCAAATTATTTGCAAAAGCAAACGAAAAGCGACTCAGAAACACACGCAGTAGGCGAGGTGAAAAAGGCAAAGAGGACCTGAAGCGTAAGCGCAGTCAATATATAGACTTTCTGACGTCACGCAGGGCTGTCTAAGTAGTTGCCTGCGCGCGTCAGAGCGCTTACTGCCCTTTTTTCAAAGGGTTGGTTAAAATTGACTTCAGAAAAAGTAGGAGATGATAGGCATCATCCATTCGTACGTTTCGGCTTCGAAACGAAAGAGAACCTAGCACTACTACTGTCGGTCAGCAGCCACCAAGCCTTAAACAAGAGGTAACAGCAGAGGGAGTCCTTCCCAATAAGACCCATGATGAGTGATAGTTTACAATGCACCATTCCCAGGCGTACAATCTTCTAAAATCTGGTTCTCTATATTAACAGTGTTAGTAATTCCAAAGGATATTATTATGTTTTGATTTTGTGTTTATTTGTCTTCCAGGTATATAATTTATCCCAAAATGTACAGGAAGATGATCTTCAGCACCTTCAGGTATGAAATCTTTACATTTAAATTTAATTTCCCTTCAGTAAAATCAGTGTTTAGGCAGTTTGTGCATTGACACAGACATTGTGTGTGAATGAAAGCACCATTCATGTTTTTATATTTTATTGGTATATGATATGTAGCATTGTAACATTGTAATAAAAAATAATACATCGTAACTTCCCAGGTAAAAGCTATATATACATCACTGATGTTAATAAATCAGAATCGGCTAATTGTCTGATGAGAGAGTATTTATTAACTACTAGTGAAATTGCAGTAGGCCAGATATATATGATCTTAAAGGTAGCATAAAACTTAAATGTGTATTTTTGCTTCACAGCTTTTTACAGAATACGGAAGACTTGCAATGGAGGAAGTCTATTTAAAACCATTTCAAGTATGATTTTTAAGTCTTCAGAATCTTTTCAACTACACAAACAGTTAAATCAGAGTTGATCAGAGTTCTCCTTTAAGCAGTAATGTAGAAAAGTGGTTTGAATTTCTTTTTGTAGCCTTTGGAGTTTAAAGATGGGAAGTAACTAGGTTTAGATATTTAAGTACAGTATTGGCCCGATATAATATGTTTTTTTCTTTAAATAATTCTGATAAAAGGGTGGTTGTCTTGCAACTATTCACAGACTAGAACTATTCACAGACTAGGAAAATATAGGCTGTAAGGGTGCAAAATACGGCAGTGTCACATTGGCCTACTACTGGCACATGATGGAGAGGTAAGTAATTGTCTTGAACAAGTTCAAAATAACCCTTGAGAGATGTAAAAGAATAACTGGGGTAACATGTGCTTCAGTGTCCCCTGACCATTGATATTCGAGATACAATAATGCTTTTTGCTCTGTTAAAACACTGTAAGATATGGTGATGCCCTGCTACGTGGTCTGTGTTCTTACTTGGTGGGATTGGCAAGAACATATTACACAACCTTCCATCCTTGTGCTATTGTTTAGTAACTGGCAGTGGGAAGTGTGGAACATACATTACATGCACAGTATTGTAATGTGTTACAATTACAAGCTGCCGCAAATAAAATTTAACGATAGTGTAACTATTTAAAAATGTTACCAAAATAATACATCACTTACATTTGAATACATTTTGAATGAATTTTTTCATAGGCTAGCAGCAAGTGGTTAGTATTGCTAATTCAAACATCACATAGGAAAACCAGTTAGACATGTCAGGATACTATCAGAATTCAGCTGTAAATAGAAGATGGAATGGAAAATACCATAAAACAAAGCTGACATGATTAAAAATATAGTTTACAGACTGTTTCTACATAATATTTTCTGGATTAGACGAATCATAGAAACTAATTGTACGATCCTGTAAGTAACAGTAATCTAATTACATATTTTTGTGGGTAATGTAACTGATCACCGTTTAACATTATAATTAAATTACGTAATTTTGTTACATGCAACTTGTTGCTACATACATAATACTGGTAACTGCTTTAGGTATCTTGATTAAATGTTTCTTTCAACAGTCCCTAATGTTCCTCATAAGAGACTGGAGTTACCCTTATGAACATGCTTATGGTCTCGACGGAGGAATGACCTTTCTCGAGAAAAGGCTTCAGGTACCATGTCTTTAAGTATGTCATTTTATATATTTAAATATTTTGTTATTTAGATGTTGAGGAAATGTTTCTGTTGCTGTCTGACAGGTGAAACAAAATCAGCATGAGGAGCTACAGAATGTCAGGAAGCACATACACTCTTGCTTCTCAAACATCAGCTGCTTCCTGCTGCCCCACCCAGGCCTCAGAGTTTCTACAAACCCTAACTTTGATGGCAGACTCAGTGGTACTTCCCTTGCCACTGCTTTTTTACCCCCTGTGTTTTAACAGTGTGTTTCATGATTTATACTTGATGGTTTATCAATGTAATGGCAGGGGTACACAGTTGTAGACCTCAGGCCAGATGGGGTTTAGCTTTGTCATGTATTTTAAAAACACTGTCAGTGAAAAGACATTCATTGGGTTGAAAAGAGTAATTTATTCAGAAGCATTTACATAACAACAAGTGGTAACTCGGTTAACTATAACTGGTTAAGAGGTAACTGTAATAATCCATTCTCTCGTATTTACATTTTAAAAATCCGATAACCAAAAAGGTTTACATAAATGTCTAGAAGCAGAACTCTTCAAGTTTGTATGCTGAAAAAATATAATCACGATTAAGGTATATACATTGCAAAATGAAATATTGATAAGACCTAGGTCTGTATTTTGTATTTGTCATAAACTGTAATGACAGTTAATCTAAAATATTGTTGGGTTATTCTATTTACATGACCAACCTAAATAATCATGACTACTTGACAAAAACTAAATAGTAAATAGTTTTTGTAAAAAGTCGGCTTTGTTGGTTTTCGTTGACACATGGCCTTCGATACCGTTGTTAACAATTTTGAGGGGTGTCTGTGAATTTTTTTTCTGGCTAACAGAGCTTATATAGGCCCATATATCATGTGAAATATCTCTATACATTTCTAAAACGAGATCTTGATTGTACTGTGGGGAAGCATTATGTTATTAAAGCATTAAATGATTTTCTCCAATAACAGATATAGATGATGAGTTTAAAAAGGAGCTGATAAACCTTGTTCCATTCCTTCTGGCCCCTGAAAACCTTGTTGAAAAGGAGATCAGCGGATCTAAGGTCACTTGTAGAGACCTTGTACAGTATTTTAAAGTAAGTTAACTTCCAAATTTTTCAGATCAAATTTGTCAATAACAAATTTAGAAAAATGTATATCTTGTTATTTCTTCAAGGTTTATATGAAGATATACCAAGGAGAAGAACTACCACATCCCAAATCAATGTTGCAGGTTTGTCAGATATATTTTTGTATTGTATGACTTGAGACCCAGTCTAAATTCACATGTTGACATATATGTACATGTAAGTTATTGTATGTTAAAATGTTACAGCACAGAAGGCAAAAGTGAGACAAAAAATAATTCAATTTGTCTACAAATTTCTTTACAGTTTAAATGTTGCACAGTATGAAAAAGGGCTGTTGACTATTTCATGAAATTAAATACATTTGACTACATTTACATTTTGCTTCCATGAAATCGGTGGTTTTGCCGACTGGAACTAAATGAACTTATACTTGATGTACTTGATGTACAAATGTCAACTCAGTGGTAATATTTAATATGTATCATACGAACCAAGATATAATCATTTATGTTTTTGGCATAGATACCTCCTTGACATTCAGAAAACTTGTGTTCTGGTACTTTGTTGTTTCTCACTTAAAGAACATAATCATCGTTATGTGCAATATGTGGAAACATTTGTGACAAGACTTGATGTGATGTGCTGGTTTATAAACAGGCAACAGCTGAAGCAAACAATCTTGCAGCTATTGCTGGTGCCAAGGACATGTACAACAAAAACATGGAGCAGGTGAGTAGGAAGGATTCTGAAATAGAGGCAGACAGTAGACTGTGCATTATTAGCATAGTACACGGTCATCTGTCAAAATGGCGCAACCTGGCTTGTCTGTGCTAGAATGAATGCTATGCTATGTTCCTGCAAACAATTCCAAATGGGTTGGTTTACTGGACCCAAGTGGCTTTAGTTTCTTTGTGATGCAGTAGTAGTCTGTTCATTAATTATGCTAAATTGAAAAAGAAGTAAAAGTCCACCCAAATATGTACTATGAATTTAGCCTAATTAATTATGAGATACATATAAGTTCTTCAACATCTGAATTAGACATTTTGTCCACCAACTTTTTAAAGTCTGTTCTTCCCCTAATAATGGTTGATGTGCTTCAGATTATTAATGTATCCTTTGAGACTCAAATTTTTCCTGCATCCCTGAAATTAGCAGTTGTAAAGCCCCTACTTAAAAAGAATAACCTGGATGTTTCAGCATTGAACAACTACAGGCCAATATCCAAATTCCATTCATTGGGAAAATCCTTGAAAAAGTTGTCTTCAATCAATTAACTGCTTTCTTGATATGAAATGGCTACTTTGATACCTTTCAGTCAGGATCCCATGCCAATCACAACACTAAACTGATTAACTGATTAAAGTTATAAATGACATACTTCTTAAAGGTGCTCTGAGATCAGGATTTAGCGCAATTTCATTTGTATCTTAAATCGTAGGCATCTTCCCTTGATCGACTAGCTTTCTGCCCCCTAAATACACTATGAAAAAACCCGGTCTCGAACAGCAATACAGGGGCTGTAATAACTTAAAGAGCCCATAGAACGCATTTGTTGACCATCATAAAATGTTTTTTGAGCCTCAATAATTGTTTATGTAAATTTGTGCGGCTGAAAAAGACCCAGGAGCATTTCTAGGCTGTCTATTCCATGCTCAGAAATGTGTACTCATTAAAAATGTTTGTTTTTCCCACCCTTTGGCCAGTTTCCCACCCCCTGGCGCTGATTGGCTAGTTCATTGTGAGGCCTATTGGCTGTTTTTTCGCTGAAGCTGATTGGCTCCCTAGTTTCACTGATACTCTTAACGTGACCGCTAGGAAACAAATTCAACTATGTCTGACCCCAACTGTAGGCTATACAGACTGTATGCAGATTACAGTTTTATCGCTCCCCTTTTAACATTACCGTTTTATTTTATCATGCTACGTTTGCGCCTACGCTACAAGCAAGCAGCAGGACCCAAGGATAGGTCAGTGAATCTTGTTTAGGTGAAGGGGAAATTTAGCTTGAAGGTAGTGTTACCGCTACCGCTAGAAAACAAATCCAACGTCTGACCCCAACTGTGGGCTATTTAGACTGTATGCAGATTACAGTTTTATCGCTCCCCTTTTAACATTACCGTTTTATTTTATATCGTGCTACGTTTGCGCCTATGCTACAAGCAAGCAGCAGGTCTGTTTCTCAGCAGTAAATTGGTTAACTATCTGAGCTAAATAAACACACAATAGGATGTCAGCCTTTATGACAACGTTATGCAGAACCATTTAATATTATGTAAGCATAGGCTACGTTTTAGTTTCAGCACTAATGTCTGAGGTTATGATATGCTATGATACACAGCGATATGCATCTTTACTGGAAAATTAACGTAGGCTATTACGTTTGTATAGTACACATTCCAAGTTCACCTAAAACCCCGGTGTTAACACTTGGTAATGGAAATGCAACACTGGGGCTAAGCACAGGTGTTAAGACGAGGGTGAAGCCTGGGGGTGGCCCGGGGCCGTAGTGGAAATGCTACATTATCTGTTGTTATGCTTGCTAGCCTACCAACACTTTAGTGACCGAGTGTGCAGAAACTTTTTTTTTGCTTCGCAATAACCTGGATATCCAAGTAGCATCAAGTAGGCAAGTAGGCCATAGAAATACCATATACAAGTCTATAATTCTATGGTTATGGTGACCAAAAAACACTGAATTCTAGCGTGGTTACCGCTACAGAAATCAGGATGGGGTAACGAAAAATAAAGAATATTTCACTTTTTTAATTGACAATAGAAAAACGGAGAACGCAGATCTGGTCGTTTTCTGTTTTCACCAGTATTTTCACACATGGAATCACAGACAATAAAAATAAACCCAAAAATCTATCCTGAACTTCCACCGGTCCTTTTTTGAAGTTCACAGCTTCCATCGTATTTACGGTTCCCATAGACTTCAAGTCATTTTTTTCGGAGCAGCGAAGAGCATAAAAAAATATTTTGCGCTGCTGAAGCTGTGGTCAGCTGCGCTACTCTCATTAGATGCTACCTATAGTTATAAAATGTCTCTCAAAAGAATTTCTGCAATATACAGTGTTATATTGTAGAGAATTATATTAAACCCTACAGTGGGATTTCTCTAGGCTCAAATCTCTTCTATTTTTGAGCGTGCCATCATTTCATGTTTACAAGACAGGAGACACTAACCACTACCAAGAATCGCGACATTTTACAGTTTAATTTAAGAGATACAAATACTTTGACATAGCTGTCCTTACATAGTAAGAGGCTAACAATCGCGTAAGAACTACTGTCTAAATAAAATGCGAGCCGACTATGCATGCTACCTGGATCTCCTATCTTGTAAACATGAAATGTTTAATATAATTCTCTACAATATAGCACTGTATATTGCAGAAATTCTTTTGAGAGACATTTTATACCTATAGGTAGCATCTAATGAGAGTAGCGCAGCTGACCACAGCTTCAGCAGCACAAAATATTTTTTTATGCTCCGAAAAAATGACTTGAAGTCTATGGGAACCGTAAATACGATGGAAGCTGTGAACTTCAAAAAAAAGGACCGGTGGAAGTTCAGGATAGATTTTTGGGTTTATTTTTATTGTCTGTGATTCCATGTGTGAAAATACTGGTGAAAACAGAAAACGACCAGATCTGCATTCTCCGTTTTTCTATTGTCAATTAAAAAAGTGAAATATTCTTTATTTTTCGTTAACCCATTCTGATTTCTGAAACAAAAATCGATAGGCCAGAAGATCCACGGACCCAAAAGGATGTGATATTTTCTATTTTTCGAAGCAGTATACACGTCAGATGGTAGGTGGCAACAGCAGCAAGATCAAGCTTGTGCATAAAGTCTTCAACTTCTCTTGCTGTTCACCACTATAGTGCGTGATTAAAAATTGTTTGCCATTAATTTCCAATCTGTATTACTCTCATGCATCATTCTTGTAACTTGCTGGAACGACTCTTCTAGTGAAACTAGTGCAGCTAAAGCAAGTTGAATGTCCATCGCAGGGATCGCTATTTTGCTTTTCTAGCACTGGGTAACTATGTCACTATGCGAGGAGAAACGAAGTTTTGCATTTTCAATCATTTACACAATGACGGAAGAGTGGAGCGTTTTCAAGTTTTCCACTCTGGAGGGGGTTTTCATTTTTTTGCGTTTTCAACCCCCAAAAACTATGTTTCCGTCTAAACGATAGGGCGAAACGATATAATATTTTGTGTTTTTCACCCCGGAGCGTTGTCGTGTAAATGGGGCCTTAAACACATCCACAAACTGAACAGTCCAACCAGTAGTAGAGTATGATAAGCTTAGCCTGCTACTTTGTTTACAATATTTTGAGGCTTCAACCAGACAGCTGAATTTAAGAGGCGGAGTTGTAAGAATAGTAGGCTATAATCTGCATAAAGTTTGCTGTTATGAATATCAGAAATTTCAGTGTATATATAATGTATTAATAATTACACAATGTGTGTGTGTGTTTCAAATAAAGACAAGTTGTACATCTTGTTAAAAAATCATTCATAATATATGAAAGGAGAGCAATAAAAAGGCGATGCAATGAAATATATGGGTGCACCTACATTTTGTACAAGTGACCCCCCCCCCCCCCCCCCCCCCCCATTACCACCACACATTGCCTTCAAATCTGTGGGAAACACTGTAGTTGGAATAGATCCTGGTTTCAGGTGTAGTGTTTGTGAAAAGCCGGATTGATACAGCCCCGAGGTTGGCAAAACAATCTGGGGTGAAATGACCAGAGCAAACGACCAATCTCGTGGTTGTAGATACAAATCAACTACTCCCGTTGAATGCGAGGTTCTTGAGGAAGGTAGTGTTAATTCCAGACAACCCCAGCCCAGTACATCCTGGAATGTTACACAGGCGTTTTTTTTCTGTATGTTCTCCAGTTAAACAGAAATTCAACATGCACTTATTTCAAACAGAAATTCAACATGCACTTATTTTTCTTAGAGCCGTTAGCCGTTCTCAATGTTAGCTAGCTATTACATAGACTACAGTTCGTTTATAGCCTACCGCCGAAGCAACGGGGGGCTGGACGAGACTGTTCCAAACAATTTTGATTGGACCAAAGATTCTAGAGCTAGAGCTCTTTGGATTGGACAATGTAATGGAGGAGGTGTAGCTTTGCGCTGTCTACGATCACCGAGCACTAGTTTCAGATTGTTTTTTTTCAGCCCGGCAGATTCTAGCCTGAAATTTACATATAGAAGGAGGCGGAAGATGGTGTTGGGAGTTTCGGTATGGTCCGTTGGAAACCTTAAGGTTTTGCATTCTATGGGCTTTTTAAAGCTGAGTGGTGTATTCAAATAAATGCTAGCAATAGGGGGATGTGCACTTAAACATAACAAACAACGACAAACCAATCGGCAACAAGATGGGGTGGGAGTTAATGCGCATCCTCTACCAACTTTATTGTCGACGGTTGGCCGTGGTTTGTTGTGTTTAGGTTTGTTTTAGTGCTTGTTTGAGTATTACAGCCCCTGTGTTGATGTTCGAGACCAGGGTTTTTCATAGTGTATTCAGAGGGGAAAAATGCTAGCCGATCAAAGGTGAGATGCCTACTGTACAATTTGAGATAAAAATAAAATCGCACTAACATCCTGCAACATCTCATGGAGCACCTTTAATACTAATGCGGGGAAAAACTAGCCTGGGCCCGCCTATACTTCCTGTGGCGTTACATTCGATTTCGCGAGGAAAGTCAGTTTGGCCAAACTGTCGTTGTAGAGCATTTGGGAACCAATGAGAAACGAGCTTGTGCATACGTCATCGGAATGAGCGGTCTGATTAGTTGTAGATTCATCAAGGCAAGGCAAGTTTATTTATATAGCACATTTCATACACAAAGTAGGCAGTTCAATGTGCTTTACAAAGACAAAAAATAAAAACATAGTGGATAAAATAAAGTAAGAAAACAAACAAATAAGAATAAAGGAAAGAGTAAAAAGTTAAAAGAATAATAAGTTGATAAAGGACAGAAAATTAAAATAATTTTAGAATAAGGATTTCCCCAAAATTCACAAAATAAATTAATCAGTAAGAGAAAGCATCAGAGAAAAGTTTGGTCTTAAGTTTGGTTTTGAAGCTGGTAACAGTAGGGGCATTTTTTATATCTTCAGGAAGTTGGTTCCAAATCTGAGATGCATAATAGCTGAAAGCTGCTTCGCCACACTTTGTTTTGGCCATAGATTTTACAAGCATTTTTTTTTTCTTGTGTCCTGAGAGACCTAGGTGGTATGTATTTTTGAAACATGTCAGACAAGTAACTAGGTCCTATCCCATTTAGTGATTTAAACACAAGTAGTAATGCTTTGAAATCAATTCTATAACTTACAGGAAGCCAGTGCAATGACTTTAAAATTGGGGTAATGTGGCTGGTTCTTTTTGTACTTGTTAAAACCCTGGCAGCTGCATTTTGGATCAGTTGAAGATGTTTAATGGTCGTTTTAGGAATGCCTGTGAACAGACAATTACAGTAATCAACCCTACTGGAAATAAAGGCATGGATAGGTTTTTCTAAATCATTTTTTGACATTAGACCTCTCAGTTTGATGATGTTTCTCAAGTGATAAAAGGCTGATTTGGTAATGGCCTTCATGTGACTGCTGAAGTTTAGATCACTGTCAATGATGATGCTAAGATTTTTAACAGACTCTTTTGCTTTAAGCCCTTTAGTTTCAAGGACAGAGGAGATTTTGAGCATTGACTCCTTCTTTCCAAAAAATAATTACTTCAGTTTTGTCTGTGTTAAGCTGGAGGAAATTGTGTGACATCCAGTTGTTAATTTGGTCCAAGCATTGATAGAGACATTCAAGGGGGGCAAAGTCATGCCTAACATTGCAAGTGCTGTATCTACCGCTATAAGCCACGGTGGCGCATTCTACACCGTTCATTCGCCGTGTAATGACTCATTTTAGCATCCTAAACAGTAAGAAACGGATTAATTAAATGAAAAATGTTGCATAGAGGGCCTTTAAGCACTGAAACATCCAGATTATTCTTTTTCAGCAGTGGTCTAACAACTGCTGTCTTTAGTGATTTAGGGAAAATGCCGCTTTGCAAAGATGAATTTATAATCCGGAGCACGTCAGGAGCCACAAGGTGTAGAACAGTTTTAAAAAAGCTGGTTGGCAGAATGTCCAGTTGGGATGTAGAAGAGCTTAGATTTTGTACTGTTTTCTCAAGCGTTTCATAGTCAATAAAGCTAAATGTTGACGTTGTGTTTAGTTCCCCTCTCTTTGAAGACATTGGTTCTAGCGTTTGAGATATTTGTGAAGTTATGTTCAGTCTTATTTTATCAATTTTACCTCTGAAAAAAGATGCAGATAAATTGCATTTAACTACTGAGAGCAGCTCAGGTGCTAATTGTGATGGTTTATTTGTTAGCTTCTCAACTGTAGAAAATAGTAAATGAGCATTGTTCAAGTTTTTATTGATAATGTTGGAGAAAAAAGACTGTCTTGCTTTACAAATTTCATAGTTATATTTGCTTAGCATCTTTTTATGGATCAAGTAGTATACAGAGGCATCTGATGGACGCAGGTTAAGAAGGCGGATAGTACGGTAGCTTGGCCAGACTAAGCTCCTATGAGCTTTATAGTCACGAGAGCCAGGCTAGGGAAAAAGATCTGTCCTGGTGCCATTGGACCTCAGACACAAGTGATCACAACATACTCAAATAGCCAACATCATATTTACAAGACAGAAGTTTCTTTGTTGCCATGGGAGATTGTTCCTCAACTCCAGTGACCTTGACCAGTGGTGTGTACTAGGGGTCAATCCTTGGAGCATTATTATTTAACCTTTATATGCTCCCACTTGGACAAAAACAACTCAGTATCTTATCATTGTTATGCTGGTGACAACCAAACTTCTATTGCTGTATCACACTGAACACAGAGAAAACAGGGTTATTCTATTTGGAAAAAGATGAACAACTCAGGATTGCCACTATTCTTGACAAAGGGGATTAAAACAAAAGATACTGTTAAAAATCTTGGTGAGACCAAGATTAGACACAAGTCTGCCACCATGCATCCACTACCACTACGCCATACAACTCTGACACAAAAAATAAAAAATAAATAATAATATGATTATAAATAAAATAAATATGAATAAAATAGTGTTTCTATTTAAAATACAAATGGAGACTAAACCAAATTCATGTGAACTACACTGTTTACTTTAAAGGAAATAAAATAATGCAATAAACATTAACAGAATAAAATATTTTCACAGGTATGTGGTGGTGACAAGCCCTACATTGCACCCACAGACCTTGAGCGCAGGCATGTCGAATACAAACAAGACTCTATGCAGCAGTTCCGCTCAGTCAAAAAGATGGGTGGGGAGGATTTCTGCCGACGTTACCAGGATCAGCTTGAGGCCGAGTTGGATGAAGCCTATGCCAACTTTGTCAAGCACAATGACGGAAAAAACATTTTTTATGCTGCCCGTACACCAGCAACGCTATTTGCAGTGATGTTTTCAATGTACATTGTATCAATGGTGACAGGCTTTTTGGGCATAAACTCTGTTGCCACAATGTGTAATTTTATCATGGGCATAGCACTGGTGTGCTTGTGTACCTGGGCATACATCAAGTACTCCGGTGAATTCAGAGAAGTGGGCAGCATGATTGATCAAGTGGCTGAGCTGCTTTGGGAACAGGTAAGTAACGTTCTGTCTAATCTTTATCTCAGTCCTTTGCTTCGGTCTAAGTTCAGATTGTGTACACTTGAGTTAGAAGTCAAATTTTGAGTCTGATATATGTTAAGAGAGACTAGAAAATGTAGACACTGGTTATTTTTTAAGAATACCTACTGACTTTACCTGACGTTTGACATGTAGTTGTCAGCGCATGTGAGCAAGATGAGATGGAATGGAGTGGGTGGAATTTGGTTGGAGTTTAGTTTAGTTATGTTTTTTGGAAAGACTTATGAATCTGTTCATAATTTATTATTGCTAATGCCAAAAAAAATTGCATCAAAAGTTTTATTTTCACTGGTTTATTGGGAACATTGTGAATTGATCTGAATTCAAACTATGTCCCTAAACAATGTGCACCAGTCTTTAGGTTGTTAGCTTGATAAAGCTTCCTAGTTATTTTTCCCCCTTCTTTTTTGTGCTGCACAGAGGACCCCTCGAAAGGTGAGCTATACAGTATTATTTATTCATTCGTTCGCTTTTTTTTTTTTTTTTTAAGAACCAGGATGAAAGGAACTATGTGTAATAAATACAGTCATAAATTCACACTCTACACTCTAAGTAAAAAGGGTCAGTAAGCCTAAGAATCATCAACAAGACAAGTCTACTCCAAAAAATGCTAAAAGGTTATCAGCAGCAGTTTACCTTGCAGTATAAAGAAAATATTTCAGATTCACTATCAAACATGACTTTCTTTCATTATAGGTACAATAAGCACCCGGAAAAGAGCCATGAACTCCAAAAATGCAAATATGTAGTCTTGTCACTAGTGTTTACCAAACTTTGTTGTGGTCTTGCCCCTATGATGACTGCAATCACCCTATCCGGAAGAAACTTCAATGGTCTGCGTGTAATCAAAATATTACGCTCCCTATAGACTTCCATTCACCGAACTGACAAGGTTTTGTTTACATATCATAAATCTTTGGTAGAAGATGGAATTCAGAGACACTCATTCCACTTTTATAATGCACTAATAAACTGTATAAGTCTATACACCAAAAATCTCAGAAATCTGTCAAGCGGATCTCCAAACCCCCTATACATTATCATTGTTTCAGTGTTTGTGATGCTTTAATCTTGCCTCTGGGGCATAATTGGGTCACACACATACCTCTGATGTACATATTTGACAATAAATGAACATAATATAAAAGCAAAGCTAAATCATTTGAGCGGTTTATTAGAAAAAGTAAACAATCAGACAAAAATTGACACATTGTGGACGGAGCGACTCATGTACTTATGACCACCAAATGGCTCTTGAGACCTACATATTGCAGAGCCGTATTTCAAGAGAGTTGATTGGCCCAGAGGTCATCACGTGTTTTAATGGGCACTATGTTGTATTTGAGACGTTCCCTCCAAAATGTCTGGTCAGGAATCATTTGCGCATCGTTCAAAGGCTATTTTTTGGGCGCTTGATGTGGAAGAGTGTACAATGCACGCACACGCTGCTTCTTTTATCAGCAGGAGCGAGCAGCAGCGCATATAAAATACATTTTCATATGGAAGAAGACTTTATGGAGTCCTCAAAATATAAAATCCGAATGTACATCACATACATCACACCATGGTTATTTTATTAAAATATATTTGCAAAACTTATTTAATTGCAGTAATCACTGAGAATTAATATCAAGTAACTGTCAGACAATTTGACCCATAGTGGCGGACACATGGGTATATAAATACACTTTTCAAGCTAGGTTGTCAAGAAAGAGGAAATTATATTGGGCTACACCGCCAGAACATCATTTAAGTTAATATTTTGGTTGATGTAATTCTCCCATGCCTTGCACAAGAGCTAATCGGTCACATTTCCTGACGCTCAGGTAAATCCGCTATCATAATACATAATACACCATGGAATAATGCACCGGGCTTTTAAAGGGAATGAGAGTGTGAACTCTAATTGATGTCTTACATGCTACGGCCCAAACGCACTCATGACTAATTCACTCATTTAAGACAACCCAGGTGAACTATGCACCGGGCGCAATGTTCACTTTTCAAGTAGTCAAAATACCATTTCGCACTGGAACTGCCCCTAAAGACAACTATGCCGTAGACTTCTGACAATGCGCTTATGTTCATGGAAATGTAGCCCTAGATGTTAAAATGGCCCATGTAACTTTAAACAGTCCAAGACTACAACTGCTACAAATCACACAAAAAACTCCCCAGCGCTCAACAATTGCAGGTTTATTGCAATTTTGTTACTTAAACGACTGCCTGGAGCAGTTTAGGGGAGGCTACTGTAAAAACACGAATGCGATTTGCCTTTTCTTGGAGCCAATTGTCATGCAAATTTTTCTGATTTCCAGATCTCATCACTGACTGAAATTTAACACACTTTGTATGGCCGTAAACAATGAAAATACCTCAGGAACAATATATCACAACAATCTAGACACACGTTTCCTCGGGTGGTGTGTCTTTCTCATGGTTAAATAAAAAAAATCCTTTTGTAGACTTGGTGTCTTATTCACAGTGTGCAACCGACTCCCACTCTTCTCTGATCACGTTGTGTGTCAAAATATAAAATGTGACAAAATATAAATTAACACCCACGTTTTGCATTTTCTTAGAGCTACTTAGCATGCATAGCTGACACAATAATTTTAATGTGGTTTAAGCTAGCCAGGGGTAATATTCACTGTATCAATTCATTGCAATTACTCACCCAACAATTCATTTTTAGAAATCCAGAATGCTAGTCAGCAGAATAAATTCCATAGTCCTGCCTTTCTTTGTAAGATAAATTCATTGCAAAGTTTATCGCTACCTACATCACATTGAACACCAACACTCAAGTTAAGCATGTTTTTCTTCTTCATGACATTCAAACAAAATTTTATGTCAGAAGTAAGCTTTTCTTCATTGTTTTACAGCCTAAGTGTGCATTTGACATGCAGGTGTCCATGTGGCGTCTGTTTGGTGGTAGGGGCTGGTAAACCATTTTTATGAGGGGCCGTTTAAGAAATATTTCAGACTTTTGTTACACAAACACATTTGAAATACTTACACATTCACATATGAAACTGTCACGCATGCATCCATACTACTGAAAACTCACACACACACATATATGAAACACTCATACAGATGCAGGTGTTATCAAAGACGGTCACTGATAGGGATTCAAGATCCAGCTACTGGCAAGAAGCTACAAGCACAGAAATGTGTGCTATGCCTATTATTATAGCCATTGTGTTGTGTCTCTTTAATCATTTTAATGTTTTAAAGGCCCACTATGCAACATTTTTCATTTAATTAATCCGTTTCATACTGTTTAGGATGCTAAAATGAGTCATTACACGGCGAACGAAAGGTGTAGAATGCGCCACCGTGTCCTATAGCGGTAGATACAGCACTTGCAATGTTCAGCAGTGTGGACCGCCTCCAATAGAATGCAGTGCAAGACAATGCAATACAGTGGTCTTTAGAGGGAGCTTGTGAGAGAAAAAAAACAGAACGTTGCTTAGCCCGTTCTTTAATTACACTGCAGATAGCTAAAACGCATGATGTTTTGAATTGGCTTACCTCTATTTTAAGTAATTTACTGTATATATCCCTTATTAGGCATTCTGAGTTTGGGTGCTAAACATTTTTGGGAAGATTATGTGTAATTTATTTACACACAAACAGGGATATTATGTATACTGTTTATTGAAGCTATTGCTAGGGGTGGGCGATATAGTCTAAAATTTATATTGCGATATATTTTGAACCATAGACGGTAGATGATGTATATCACGGTATACTTTGGTAATTCACGGTATACTACTTACTGTAACTTGCAGCATAGTTTCTTAAACCGGCACTAAGCAACATTCTGTTTTTCTCTCTCACAAGCTCCCTCTAAAGCCCGCTGTATTGCATTGTATTGCACTGCATTCTATTGGAGGCGGTCCGCGCTGCTGAACATTGCAAGTGCTGTATCTACTGCTATTGGCCACGGTGGCGCATTCTACACCGTTCGTTCGCCGTGTAAGGACTAATTTTAGCATCCTAAACAGTATGAAACGGATGAATTAAATGAAAAATGTTGCATAGTGGGCCTTTAATGGTTACTATAGCATAAAGTCAATATGTACAACAGTTGTTTAGTCATCGTTCGGAGGTGTTTATTGGACTCTGAAATTCACACAGAAGTAAACTTCTCGGTTACTGACGTAACCTCGGTTCCCTCTAACGAGAATTCCGAGACGCAAACTTTGAGATATCTCTGATATCGCTTAAAATTTACTGAAACTGACTAAAACCAACCCTTTGAAAAAGGGAGAAGGGTGCGCAGCCGTGGCTTGTGACCACCCAGCAAGCCGTGACGCAGGCGAAGCTATAAAAGGGGCTGCTCTCTCTGAACACACCCTCTTTCGCCAAGCGTAAACGCAAGGCGACTTGAGGCCCAACGCGTTGCGTCTGGGAATTCTCGTTAGAGGGAACCGAGGTTACGTCAGTAACCGAGACGTTCCCTTACACTTCGAATTCCGAGACGCAAACTTTGAGAGTATGCAACAGCGCCTCAAGGAACCTCGGGCTTGAAGAGGATGGAGGAGGACACAGGCTATGTGAGCCCGGATCGAGGTGCTGAAAGCACACTCGCTGCCACACCTGGCCTGGTCACATCCAACGCATAAAACCTGACAAAGGTATTGTCAGAGGCCCAGGAAGCACTCTGACAGATGTCCTGTATGGAGACTCCTCTCCAGAAAGCCCAAGAGGCCGCCACAGCACGGGTGGAGTGCGCTCTGACACCAGCAGGGGGGGGGGACACCCACAGCTTCGTAAGCGAGCACGATGGCCTCCACAATCCACTGGGAAAACCTCACCTTTGAAATGGGCTGCCCAATGACCTGAGCCCCGTGGCATACAAACAACTGGCTTGTGCGCCTGAGCACCTCCGTGCGCCGCACGTACACTTTTAACGCCCTAACAGGGCAAAGAGAGAGAGGGGTGGAACTGTCCACCAGATCCGGGGGTAGAGCATCCAGCTGAATGACTCTGGAGCGTGGGTCAGAGGCGAAGACCTTTGGCTGGTAAAAGGGGTTCGGTCTCAAGGTCACTCTAGTGTCCGCCCTCGAAAACTCCAGGCAGTCGGGACTAACAGAAAGCGCTGTCAGATCGCCCACGCGTTTCACCGACGTCACAGCTAGTAGCAAAGTAGTCTTTAAGGAGAGCAGCTTCAGACTCAGTGACTCTAGGGGCTCGAAGGGCTCCTTTGTTAGCCCACTGAGGACCATGCCAAGGTCCCAGGGGGGGGGCTGACTTGATGGCACAGGGGCGCAGGCGTCTGGTGCCTTTCATGAGGCGTGAGGCTAGGGGGTGGGCCCCAGGGGACACCCCCCCATATCCCACGTGACAGGCTGAAACCGCCGCCAGATAGACTTTCAATGTTGAGGGGGAGTGGCCCCGGTCCAACAGCCACTGCAGGAATTCAAGTACGTCTGTGATAGGGCAGGACGTAGGATTACAGCCCCTCTCAGTGCACCAAGACTCAAAAACACGCCATTTCAGAGTGTAGAGTGAACTTGTAGAGAGGGCCCCAGTGCTCTGGATCGTCTCTATAACAGGGGTTGAAAAACCTTGTCCCAGGAGGTGGCGCCGTTCAGGGGCCAGGCTGTCAGTCTCCAGGCCTCCGGGCGGGGGTGCCAAATCGTCCCCCGCGCTTGTGAGAGAAGGTCTCTCCACTGGGGCAGCGTCCACGGCTGACCTTCCAGCAGCGAGACCAGGTCCGAGAACCAACTCCGGGAGGGCCAGAAAGGGGCGACCATGATCATTCTATGGCCCTCGACTCTGACTCTGGTCAGCACCTGACTCGAGCGGCAGAGGAGGAAACACGTAAAGCAAGGACCTGGGCCATCGGTGTGCTAGTGCGTCCATCCCGAATGGGGGGTCGTCTGGGGCTATGGAGAACCACAGGGGGCAGTGGGTAGTCTCCTCTGAGGCAAACAGGTCCACCTGTGCCTGGCCGAACCTGGCCCAAATCTGAGCGACCACTTCCGGGCTGAGCCGCCACTCTGTTGACTTCGGACTGCCCCTTGAGAGGAGCAAATACGCTGCTCTGAGTGAGAGGAAATACCGATGTGCCCATTTCAGGATCTTGGAGGCCAGGTCGCACAGGGCCCCCGACCCCAGACCCCCCTGACGGTTTATGTATGCAACCACTGTGGTGTTGTCTGTCCTCACTAGCACATGGGCACCCCTGAGGAGCGGCACAAAGTGCTTCAGTGCAAGGAAAACGGCCAGTAGCTCGAGCCTGTTGATGTGAAGGTGCCTTGTGAGGCTTGACCACACCCCGCTGGCTGCACGGCCTACACACACGGCTCCCCAGCCGTGCTTTGACGCGTCCGTCGAAACTACCCGTCTGTGATGCACCGCGCCCAAGGCACCGCCGTGCACAAAGGTCCGCGGACGTCTACAGTGGGCTAGGGACCACCATAAGTCTCTGGTGACGCGCACTGGCCGGGACGGTGGTGAGCGAGAGGAAATTCCTATCTTCACCAAGCAGCGATGGAATGGGCGGAGATGCAACAGGCCCAGGGGTGTGGCGCAGCTGGCCGCGCACAGCAGACCTACCAGCCTGAGGCACAGTTGGGCTGTGACATAGGCACCCAGTCTGAAAAGGGCCAGACACTGGCTGATGTCGTCCCTTCTCCTGCGGGACAGCGACGCCGTCATAGCTCGCGTGTCCAACACAAGGCCTAGATACTCCACCTCCTCGGAGGGGGTCAGAGAACACTTCGGAAAATTCACCTGGAAGCCCAAAGCATTCAGATGGTTCAAGACCATGGAAATGTGGGAGGACAGAAGCTGCGGGGAGCTCCCCAGCAGCAGCCAGTCGTCCAGGTAATTGAGCACCCTCACCCCCTGCCTCCTGAGAGGCACCACCGCAGCATCGACGCACTTCGTGAAGACTCGGGGGGGCTAGGGAGAGGCCGAACAGGGGGGCTGTAAATTCGAAAGCATCCCCTTTGAACGCAAAGCGCAGAAAACGTCTGTGTCTGCTCACAATGCCTATGTGAAAATAAGCGTCTTTCAGATCGATACAAGCCATGAAGTCGCCCTGGCGAACATTCATGGTGATCGTCCTCACAGTGAGCATTCGAAAGGCTAGGCGCTTTAGGCGCTTGTTCACAGCCTGCAGATCGAGAATGGGCCGGAAAGAGCCCCCCCTCTTCGGAACCAGGAAATAAGTGCTGTAATGGCCTTTGCTCCTCTGGTCGGGGGTAACCGGCTGAATGGCTTTTTTGGACAAGAGTTCTGCAAGCTCCTGCCTCATGAGTGGCGCCCGCTCCGGGGCTACCGCGGAAGTGGTGACACCCCTGAAGTGAGGCGGAGGGCGAGAAAACTGCAGCTGATAACCCCTGATTACAGTATTCAAGATCCAAGAAGAGCTGGTGCATGAAACCCAAGCATGTTCCAATAGCCTCGCTCTGTATAGAGGGAGAGAAGCTATTTGCAGTGCAATGCTGCCCCCCTGAGGGACGAGCTGGGCTGTGTACTGAGACACAGACATCAGCCTCTGACCTCTCACCAGTGGCGCAACGCTGACCCCCTGTGGGCCAAACTGGGCGGCGTCCTGGGGCACGGACATCAGCATCTGACTCATCACATGGGGATGGGAGACACGGGGCTGCACATGTGGGTCTGGCGGCACGACTGAAGTGACAGCCGACTGTCTGTGCAACGCCCCCCTCTCTCTCAGCCTGCGAGAGCTCGGCGTCAGGCCACACATGGGGCACGGGACGGGCGAGCATACTGATGCAGGACTGGAGGCTGTCCACCTCTGAGCTGGCGCCCCCTGGGCAGACAGCAGAATGGCAGGGCGTGGGGAGGGGAATGTGTGCTGGGCAGCTGGGGGGAGCGCAGCCATCAGGGCCGGCACTGCTGTGACAGGCCCCAAAGGAAGCGTGGCAGCTGCTTTGCACATCAGACAAAGTGGGGCCCCGAAAAGGGCTGTTGTGTTTGTCCGCCGGCTGTGGCTGGGGCTCATAGAGTATGGCCGAAGCCGATGGGCAGTGCGTGTGCGCTGTGCTTGTGAGAGACATGGTAGGCCCAAGGCTCTTCAAGACATTGGGCTTAAGCAAAACCGCCGGGGCGGGGAGGCAAACCTGGGCTGTAAGTCACATATGCTGAGCCTCCACTTGGGAGCACTGGGAGTCAGGGGTGACAGGGGCCTGTGGGCACACTGAGGCCACTGACGCGCACACGGGGAAACATCAGAGCCTGTTCGTAGCTCCTTGCGGGGGGGCGGCGGGTGGGCGCGAGCGAGACCTAGGCCAGTCCTGAGGCTGGACAGAGGAAGTCCTTTTGTACCCACGAGTCATCTGGGAGGGGTCCGTCTGCCGCAACGTTGCTGGGGCTGAGTTGCGGTGTTGCAAACGCGCCCTGGCACGCCGCGCGGGGGTCTCAGACGATGTTTAAGGGACTGCGGGAGCTGGAGCCGACGTCTTCTTGGGTAGGAGCGACTGGAGTGAGGCTGAGGCTTTGTCGCTTCCATGCGTAGGCGCCGAATCTCTAAGGTCTCCCCAAAGAGGCCGAAGGCGCTGACTGGTGCATCGAGCAGCTGACGTTTCTCCTTGTCACCCAGCTGGGTGAGGTTAAGCCATAGGTGGCGGTTGAGAGCCACCAGGGAGCCCATCGCCCGCCCTTGAGCTTTTGCTGTAGCCCTAGCAGCCTGCGCTGCTAATTCCGCCGTCTTGTGGACCTCCTGATGTGTGGCTGGAGAGTAGTCAGATTGCAAGTCTTCAGTCAGGGCTTCTTGATAGGCCGCGAGCAGGAAAGACGTATTGCAAGCCCGCGCTGCTTGAGCAGAGCAAGCATAGGCTTTATCTGCCAGCGAACCATGGAGAGAAGCTGGAGGGTCGTAGTCGGCCGACGGTGGAGCAGGGAGAAAACCAGGGGAGGAGAGCCGGTGAGTAGATAAAGCAGGAGCCTGAGCTACATGCTGCGAATGCAGGGGGGAATTAGCTGCGCGGGAGCAGGAGCTACACGCCTCGCTAAAGGGGAAGCTAGCTGGCTAGCTGCTGGTCCACTAGCTGCTAACACGGGAGCCTGAGCTACACAATGTTCGCGCCAGGGTGAAGCGGAGCTATCACCTTCAAAGGCGGCCACTCTGAAGGAGAGCGCCCGGGGATGCAGCCGCATGCAGGCCGGGCAAGACGTTGGGTCCGCCAGCGCGAACTGTGCGTGGTCCGGTCCAAAACAGAAGAGGCAGTACTGGTGGTAATCCGAAGCGGGTAGAGCTCGGTAGCATGCCTGGCAGCGTTTGACGTTCGCATCCATTGCGTATCCTGGGCACCTATGCAGGTTTGCTGATGGAGTAGAAGTGCAATAGTTTGCGTAGCTTTGAAAAGCTGTTCTGGGTAGCTTTTAGAAAAGCTGTTAACGATGAAGCTTAGAAAGCGGAGGGTTTGTAGCAGTAAGCAAAACAGTGGATTCTGGAATTCACTGAAGCGAAAGAGGGTGTGTTCAGAGTGAGCAGCCCCTTTTATAGCTTCGCCTGCGTCACGGCTTGCTGGGTGGTCACAAGCCACGGCTCCACACTCTTCTCCCTTTTTCAAAGGGTTGGTTTTAGTCAGTTTCAGTAAATTTTAAGCGATATCAGAGATATCTCAAAGTTTGCGTCTCGGAATTCGAAGTGTAAGGGAACTGGTAAGCTGCATTTGTGTCAGGCAGTAGCTGTTCAATTTATAGGCTCTTACACAGTTTCGCTGTAAGAATGAAAAGGTGCTATCAATAAGGTGAAGCTACAGGTCAAAATTTTTTCACATGGTTGTGGAGACACAATGAGCCTATCACGGTATGCTGATATGACCCAAAATCTCTATCATTGGCCAAATGCATATTGCATACGGTATATATCGTCTATATTGCCACCCCTAGCTATTGAAATTGTTATGATGTTAAACTAACACCTTTATACATTCCTTAGGTATTTTCCAAAGTATTGCAGCTGACCAGGAGTCATGTGTCATTGGGCTTCATCTTTCCATCACAGAGAAAACAACTGTCTGCCAACAACAATGTTAAGAAGAAAAACTAGTCTACTTTTTTGCTAGCTGTAGAAACACCTTTTATGACTTTATATACATACTGTACACAAATATTATATAAACATTTTGCTACTTTACCGTATTGGTTGTAACACTATGTTTATCTGGTTTTAAGAAAACAAAAATATCACTGTACACTGATTCATTTGAATTCAGTTTTTCATAGCGCCCTGAAATATGAATATGAATATGTCTCAAAGGGCTTTTACACTTGAACTTGAACAGCACATGTTGAATCCAGGTCAGCACTTAGATTCTTTGTATGTTTTTTTTCACTACAGAATCATTATAAATTATGTTTGTTTTGTAACAGTGGATTGCTATACTTGTGCTCTGTGTTTAACTGGACTGACATCTGGTCCATTTTTACGAAAACCCCTTTTCTTTTCCTAGGTCTTTTGTTCAAATGCACCATAAATTTTGGATGGGTATAAAGATATGCTTCCCATGGCTCAAATGGCATTATAGAGGAGTCCTGCTCAACATTTGTATTACCAAAGTAAACTAAATATTACAAAAACTTAATTTGTATAAATGTTGTAAAGTGTTGTTGAGCAGACATTATAAACACATGAACACCAAGTTGACAGATTTTAGCATTATTCCCTGTTGTAATTTACTGACATGTTATTGATAATTCCATCCAGACATGAACAATGTGGAAAGTAAAATGTTACTTTTCAGGAATAACATCACAAATAAGACTATATATTATGAGTTGTAAATATATAATTTATAATTACTTTTCTAGCTTTTCATAATTCAAAGATAAGCGCAAGCCTAATTGCAGTTTGTGTGAAAAATGAACAGTCATTTCTGACCATTGTTTTGTTTGACTTGAGCAACAAATTCTTGCAGCCATGCACACTAAGTAAATCAAAGGTTTATAATTCTTTTTTGTTGCACTGAACAGTTTTCTGTAATTTATTTTTGAATACCAGAAAAAAAGGTCAAATTCTCTATAAATATACAACTGATGAAAAATAAAGAAAAAAATGAAAATGTTGCCCCTTTCAATTTGTATCAATATTTTTTAAAAATACGTTTATGCTATAGAAACCACTAATTCTGGAGTGTCTTCTACTGTTAGAAAAACAAGCTACATGTAACAACATTACATTATTTAATTACAAAATAAAATCAGTAATCAGTTCCATGAAAAGATAATTAAATTACACTTACTCTAAGGAAATATTCAGGATTACATTTTGAGTTGCACCTGAATATATTCTGCAGCAACATTTGTTATCATGTTTGAATTGGCAACCCCCACGCAGTTCTGGATCCACAGCCTACTTGCGTTCTGCAGATCCTGCAATGTCAGATAGAAACGAAAGTTTAGTCTTAGCCCATTGTAGGCAGTGAAATGAGCTGTACTGGGCTGGTACAGATATCAATCCCACACAGGAAAACTGCTTAGTTCACTAAATGTTGAATGTCAAATATTATATATAGCAGGCATAGGCATTCAAAGAATGCATAATTTGTAAGAAGGGTGTTAAAGTCTGCTTAACACTGTTGTGGCTGTGTTGAAGGAGTTTTTAAAGTACTGTAAAGGTAAAGTTAAGCCTACCAGGATTTGAAAACTAGACATGGATGACTTTAAAACCAGGAAAAGTAATCAAATTAGTAGGCCTAATTAGTTAAATTCCTTTGTTTAAATAGTTGAAATTGTTTTCACTACTATTACATTGTGCATATAGTAACTTGTAACTGACAAATTAAATTTTCAAAGTTACTTTCCCAACACTGGTGTTCAAGTAGTCATATGTAAACAAAGCATTCATTCAGCATTGATCTGATTAAAAATTGTCCTATCAGGACTCGTCACTAAACAACCCCTCAATAGAAATCAATTACAGTCATCCAAAACACAAAGAAAGAGGAATTGGAAAGAAACTACTTGTATAACTCCCCCGTTAGCCTATGGCATAAGAGTACTGTAGTTTTACTGATGACAGAGCAGGTCTCTCTACATTAGGTACCTTGGGGACTATGAAACATGTCGACCATCCAAGTCCTTTCTAAGGTGCCAGAAGCCTTCTAAGCCTGTGGCTGTGCATTTATAGAAAACTGAAAATTACAATTTGTCATTTTAGGAAGCAGAGGGAGCGGCAATCCTTATGAGTTTCTACATTTTGACAGGAATTGATAGAGAAAGTTAAAGCCACTGTGTGTAAGTTTTATGCTTGTCTTTTATTTTAAATATATTTTTTATTTAAAAAATATATTCTAAAACAATAGTAATTACCTAGGATAGCCATTTTGCGCCACCATCTTCAAAAATACAGGACCTTGTAGGGGACACCAGGGGTGCGTTTCCCAAAAGCATTGTTGCTAACTTCCGTGTCTACTTCCTGAGTTTGAGCGAAGAAGTTACGGCACTGCTGTTTCCGAAAGACATAGTCCAGACAAAGCAAGTTGAGGTGTTTACAACTACTTAGTCTGATGCATCGGCACACAATGCAGGTGTTTCCCAAAAGCATAGGCTGTACAAACGCTAGGATTCTCCTTCGTTAAAAGGCTTCATTCAGAAGACAACCACGGAGCCGTCACACACAAGTTATGGTCACATGACGCCTTCATCATCTTTTTGGGGCTTATAATGTCTGGGTTGTTCCCCCTTTGATGCATTACCGCTGCCTACAGTTGGCTTTAAACACTCTTAACATGCATTAGCCTGTAATTAGATTAGATATTTTCCACCTGTTTCAAATGTAGGCCTAGTAGCCTGACCATTGATGACAGATGACTAGACCCCATGTCGTTTTATGTAGATAATGTGGGTTGTAGGGGTATTTTGGTATTGTTCTGAATTATTTGTAGAGAATGTCATGTGCCCTCTGCAGGAATAGAACGTGTGAACGTGTAAATAAACAAGATACAGTCGCACAACTTGCAGGCCACTGCCCTAACCATTCAACCATGCAGATACATGTACAAGAGTAGCCGTTTGGTTTATTTATGGATGTAAGCTATGTCGTTTTCACTACATATTTAATATTAAGTGTATAGTCTATATAATCAAGTATATATTCACCCCTTGGTCACACTTACAATTTCCATTCATTTTCAATGATAGCGAGCGATGGGCGACAATTGGAGGCGATTTGCCTCTCGTTGTTGGGTGGGCGGGATTAAAAATAGAAAACCAGGCTATTTTATGCAAATGTTGGACGATTACTCGGCCGATTTTTCATAACAGCCAATCTGGGTGAAGGGGGCGTTGAGGTTGTGCAAGTTCAGGAAAAATTCGACATGGCAGACAACTGTATAGACACGCAGGATTATAGATATAGCTCCGGAATTTAGCATTTTTGATATGATATTTATCTTCATTTGAGGTGAGAAATAAATATTTTAAAACAATAAAATCGTATTGTTATGACTGGATATTTCTTTTTAACGTACATTGTTCGTAGCTCACAGGTTTGTATGAGTCGCCATAGAAACTCCCACAGGCAACAATCGCCCAAGTGATCAAATCGTCTTATCGTTGGTAGAAGTTTCAGCAGCGAATGTATCCGAATATTCTCCGAACGCTTCCAAAACGATCTGTAGACTTCATAGTTTAAACCATATACAGTCTATGGTTTCAACAAAGCAAGTCCGTCCTCACGTTGTTACAACTTTCATCGTCCGACGGTGTTCAGGAAACGGTCGGAAATCAAGTGTGGGCTCGTCTTTCGCATTTCCGATTAGCAAACATAAATAGGAGTGGCATTGACGGATTGAGATTGAAGATTGAGGCCATGTACACATTAAGCCAGATATAAATACACATATCTGTAGTTAAAACGTCCACATCATCGTATTTATATAATTTTCAGAATTTGCTGCTATTAAAAATTCCGGTTCTGTATGTATTGCCGTGATTGTTGAATCTCGAGCATAAACTTTCCTTGGCGTCATGGCAACTGAACGTCACTGTACTGGAACATCTGCGTTTTCGCTGTACACACTACAAGGCAAAGCCAGAGTTTTTAGATTTATCCACCTCAGCGATCATTTTTCATTGTTTTTGGCGTTGGAATGTGCTGCATTAATGTGTACAGAATGGCTAGCCGGATAAAAAAAAAGTATCTGTACATTTTTTGAGAGTGCACGTATTTGAATGTAGATGTACCATACGCTATGTTTTATGATGACCTCAATATGTGGCCGTCAGCAAAAAAACGTACACGGTAGCAAAAGAGGGAGAGAAATCGGCGACACGCTAATGGCCGTTCACACGGACATGCTTTTTTTATCTCCATGTGCTCGATTTCAATTGTTTCCCTATGGAACGGTGCATCTTTGAAAAAGTTCCACTGCTGCGATGCGTTCGGCTTTTTTTGCCGCTTGCGCAAGGCTTCTAAAAATGCGAGACTCTCAGAGTTGTAGTCTGGTGCATATATGACTTAACCCCAAAAAAATTCTAACAAAAGGTTTCTCAGTGGTTTACAGTAGTATCAGATGTACTTAAAAACATACTAAAAGTTTACCAAAGTTTGACTTCCGGAAAGGCCTGATTTTCAAGATGGCTGCCGTTTGGCCCTTAAAATTATTATTACCTTAGAATGATCAGGAGTAGTGGTATCTAATACATGTTTTGACCATGTAATATTCACGTTAACATATTTACTTGATAGATAAGTGATTATAAGTGCAATGTGATATTAAAGAAATTCATTAGAACTGTGCAGTACTGTAAAATTAGTCATGACAGGGCCGCCACAAGCAGGCTCAGTACCGCTAACCCCTTTTTTTTTTTTTTTTTTTTTTTAGGTTTTTGGGGCTTTGTTTATTCTTTTTTTTTACATTTGATAATTTTTGAAGTATTTTATTAACATTTTAATTGAAATGTGGAATGGAAACATTTTTTTTATTATTATTTTTTATTTCTTTATAGTAATGTACAATTTTACTTATATTTCGGTTTAAATGCTTTTCAAAACAGGGCATTGTTTCTGTTTTCTTCAGTTCTTTCCTCTTATTGCATTCATTTTTTTTACTGTGACCTTCAGAAGCTTTGCTAGTCATCACATTCTTCCTCCCATAGAGGTTTATTAACCCTCTATGGTACGCATTATGATAGCAATAGAAATAGTATTTGTGTTGTTTTTTCAGCTTCAAAAATTAAAAATTTAAATGTACAAAAATTTATTTTAAAATTTATTTTCAGTTTTACATTGTACCATAATGGGAAAAAATCATTTTTGTTCTAATCAAACAAGAACATGGATTACATTTCTTAAAAACATGTATTTATTTAACAAAACACTTATCTTAAAGGAGTTAAAGAACATGTTTTTTGACCTTCAGAAACTGTTCTTTAAGGCTCAATAAAAGCATATGCAAATTTGTGTGTCTGAAAGTGACCCAGGAGCACTGACAGCTGCGTTGTTTACAGGCTCATTTAAAAGTCTTAGAACAAAAGAATTCATATTTCCCGCTCCCACTTTTTGAATGATTGTATTATTAGTTTATTGTGTTTAATCATTAGCTTCTCTAACAATTAGCTTCTCTGACGGTGCATCTTGTGATGGTCTTCTCCTTCTGTTCAAGTTAGCCTTGTTCTCCATGCAGAGCCTACAACCTCTGCCTCCTGTTTTTGGGCATTTCACTGGAACTATGGCCTTTTTCTTTTTGTCCCATCTTCCTGCAGTGGTAGTCGGAGTGACTGCCCTGTTGTCAAACCACTTGACTGCTCTCACATGGACCCCATCAACTGCTGTCTCCTTTTCCTCAAAAGCTCCCCTGCCTTCCTTTTTCATTTTCTAATCTGAAGGAAAGTTGCAGCCTGGGAGATAATTGGACCTCACTGTGCCTACACAGTAAATATTTCTTCGGTCCTGGATCACCTGTTAATCAACACTGGTAAACCAGTTGTCAAAGTTGCCTGGGATAATGCTGGAGAGAGACAGCACAATGTGGCCTGTGTACATTTCAAAGTTGCACACCAGATTTTGTAACCCCAGCGCTTTGGCTTCTTGCGGGTTCCTGGCAGCCTGAAAATTGACATACTGTATAAAAACATATGCCAGAGAATTGTTCAATTTCCTCAGCAGTGACATTTAATGGTTTGGTTGGGTCACACTGAATGGCATACAAGTTAGACTGCTCAACAATGTGAGACTGACGGCCCCTCCTACTGTCAGACTGCGGGAAAATAAATGTGAGGGAAATTAAAAATGTGGAGAGGGAACTGGGTGTTGTACGTATGTGTGTTACTAAATTTATGTAGAGAATGCATAACTACGTTATTGTGGACTTGCCACCTAGTGGTGGCAAGGCCAGTATTGTTCTTCGCAAGTTTCTTATTCTTATTAGTTTGCATGGTGACATGCAAACTATTGTTATCCTGTTCTTCTTCTTATTAGTTTGCATGGTGACATGCAAACTATTGTTATCTTGTTCTTCTTATTAGTTTGCATGGTGACATGCAAACTATTGTTATCCTGTTCTTCTTATTAGTTTGCATGGTGACATGCAAACTATTGTTATCCTGTTCTTCTTCTTATTATTTTTATAGATGAAGTCTATGGGATCTTCGGAACTTAATACAGCCTGAACCGCTGAACCTATCTGCTTAATTTCAACTGCATTGTGTAGCTACCACTCTTGTGATTTGTGCAATGTATTTTAGAACATTTACTTACTTTCACTTTTTAAGTTATTTAAAGGGATAGTTCGGTTTTTAACACATTGAGCCCCTTTCACAGGTTGTCTAAAATGCAGTAAAGTGGTTGACATCGAAATTTTGACGATTGCTTCTGTCTCGGCTATTTGGGAAATGTAGAATCGCCTCTGCCTGCCTTCACAATGGCTAGCAATGGGCATGTGTTGTTTCTATCTTTAAAACACTGGTTTTAAAAAAGTGCTACTCACCAAGTGGTTAGTGGTGCTTAATGATGTTCCAAAACATGTATCGTAGCGAAATAAAGCTTCTGTCATGTTTTATTTGGCACTTTGTTTATATGAAGGAGCAAAATAGATCCCTATGAGACTTACAAAATGGCAAATAAAATATGACAGAAACTGTATTTTGCTACGATACTTGGGTTGGAACATCAGCAAACGCCACTAATCACTCTATGATTAGTACTTTTTTAAAACCAGTGTTTAAAGGATAGAAACAACACATGCCCATTGCTAGCCATTTTAAAGGCAGGCAGAGGCGATTCTATATTTCCCAAATAGCCGAGACAGGAGCAATCATCAAGATTTTGGTGTCAACCACTTTATTTCATTTAAGACAACCTGTGAAAGGGGCTCAATGTGTTAAAAACCGAACTATCCCTTTAACTTTAAAAACCTTTGTCTAGCTACAACTCTTTATGGTCTGAACTGAACTGGCATCATTACAGGAGCAGTGGTAGCTCAGTGGGTAGAGGAGCTGGTTTGTGATCACAAGTCGTGGGCTCGAATCTTGCTTTACCTGTTACGATTGAGCAAAACCAGCCTCTCCAGCTAATTGCCTTAATTTACGGCAGGTGCCTATACTGAAGAGTACTACCTTAATGTTAACAATGTGTCGATTCAACTTGTTGGCTCATTAACCTGTGTGTTTCACCTGGGCTACTTGTGGCTTTGTCTAAATATGCCCTTGAATAAGACTATTAGCCATAGGTTGCTGAAAGGAAACTATTGACTATTAAATACTGCAACTGCACTCTGTGCAACTGTGGTGTGTGCTATGCAAGATTGTTTTATTTTAGTTTTAAAATTATAACAATTTTACATCTACACTAACCCCGCCTATAGTACAACCCCTAACCCTAACTGTGGGAATCCATACTTGTGACTCGACTTTTCTTGTTCCTCTTTGTGTCTAGCTTCATCAGTGTTCTTAAACAAGGCATTTAACCCTAAGTTGAATCATTCCTTTGAATAGACTGTCTCTAAACTGGTTGACAGCAAAATTGCCTTGTTAAATTGTCAACTTGAGCTGGGCTACTTGTGACCTGGGCTACTTGTGACTTGCCCTTGAATAAGGCCATCAACCATAGGTTGACAACAACTGACAATAAATGGACACCTTAACTGTGTCTGTTTGAATCTCGCTTAACCTGGTACTATTGAGGTGTCCTCAATTTCTCTTGACTTCTTCAGGAGTCAGCAAAACCAGCCTCTTCAGCTAATTGCCTTAATTTACGACAGGTGCTTCGTTAAAATGTGTGGTTCACCTGGGTTAATGGGAAAGCCCCGCCTCCTCTAAGTTGCTTCACCCTGAGTCAAATGTCTGTTACCAAAGTAGATAAATGGTGGGGAGGCTTCCTGCTCGCTATGGTTGTGGAAAATTAGTGAGATTAAATTTTTATTTTCTTTCAGACTGGTGAACTGGGTTGGTTTGTAATCAGAAGATTACAGGCTAATTCCTCACTCTTCTTTATCTGTTCAAAGTCTTCTCAAGTTAGACACTGAATTGTTTTTATTTCTTCTGGCTGGCTTGCTGTTAAAGTCAGTAGCCTTTTCTTTGACTGTTCTTTGGAGGTTGTGTGTCCACTCTGAATTAACATAGTTACTATAATACTTCTACTGTCATATTTCTACATCTACTATCAAGCTATCTACCAGTAACATAATCATACTGTTTCCTCTTCTCCTCAATTTTACTTGCATGTCACCATGCAAACGTAATTCCTCGGAATTACTCTTTCTAGTTATTATTATTTTTATAGATGAAGTCTATGGGATCTTCGGAACTTAATACAGCCTGAACCGCTGAACCTATCAGCTTAATTGTAACTGCATTGTGTAGCTACCACTCATGTGATTTGTGCAATGTATTTTTTAACTTTGTAAACTTTTTACTTTTTAAGTTATTTGACTTTTAAAACCTTGGTCTAGCTTCAACTCTTTATGGTCTGAACTGAACTGGCATCACTATAGGAGCAGTGGTAGCTCAGTGGGTAGAGGAGCTGGTTTGTGATCACAAGGTCGTGGGTTCGAATCTTGCTTTACCTGGTACGATTGAGCAAAACTAGCCTCTCCAGCTAATTGCCTTAATTTACGGCAGGTGCCTATACTGAAGAGTACTACCTTAATGTTAACAATGTGTCGATTCAACTAGTTGGCTCATTAACCTGTGTGATTCACCTGGGCTACTTGTGGCTTTGTCTAAGTATTCCCTTGAATAAGACAATTAACCATAGGTTGCTGAAAGGAAACTACTGACTATTAAATACTGCAACTGCACTCTGTGCAACTGTGGTGTGTGCTATGCAAGATTGTTTTATTTTAGTTTTAAAATTGCAACAATTTACACTAACCCCGCCTATAGTACAACCCCTAACCCTAACTGTGGGAATCCATACTTGTGACTCGACTTTTCTTGTTCCTCTTTGTGTCTAGCTTCATCAGTGTTCTTAAACAAGGCATTTAACCCTAAGTTGAATCATTCCTTTGAATAGACTGTCTCTAAATTGGTTGACAGCAAAATTGCCTTGTTAAATTGTCAACTTGAGCTGGGCTACTTGTGACCTGGGCTACTTGTGACTTGCCCTTGAATAAGGCCATCAACCATAGGTTGACAATAAACAGACACCTTAACTGTGTCTGTTTGAATCTCGCTTAACCTGGTACTATTGAGGTGTCTTTAATTTCTATTGACTTCTTCAGGAGTCAGCAAAACCAGCCTCTTCAGCTAATTGCCTTAATTTACGACAGGTACCTCGTTAAAATGTGTGGTTCACCTGGGCTAATGGGTTAATGGGAAAGCCCCGCCTCCTCTAAGTTGCTTCACCCTGAGTCAAATGTCTGTTACCAAAGTAGATAAATGGTGGGGAGGCTTCATGCTCGCTATGGTTGTGGAAAAATTAGTGAGAGGAAATCTTTTTTTTTCTTTCAGACTGGTGAACTGGGTTGGTTTGTCATCAGAAGATTAGAGGCTAAATCCTCACTTTTCTTTATCTGCTCAAAGTCTTCTCAAGTTAGACACTGATTTTTTTTTATTTCTTCTGTCTGACTTGCTGTTAAAGTCAGTAGCCTTTTCTTTGACTGTTCTTTGGAGGTTGTGTCCACTCTGAATTAACATACTTACTATAATACTTCTAAATCTACTGTCAAGCTAGCTTCCAGTAGCATAATTATAATGTCTCCTCATCTCAATTTTACTTACATGTCACCATGCAAACGTAATTCCTCGGAATTACTCTTTCTAGTTAGTTTGCATGGTGACATGCAAACTATTGTTATCTTGTTCTTCTTCTTCTTATTATTATTATTAGTTTGCATGGTGACATGCAAACTATTGTTATCTTGTTCTTCTTCTTCTTATTATTTTTATAGATGAAGTCTATGGGATCTTTGGAACTTAATACAGCCTGAACCGCTGAACCTATCAGCTTAATTTCAACTGCATTGTGTAGCTACCACTCTTGTGATTTGTGCAATGTATTTTTGAACATTTACTTACTTTTACTTTTTAAGTTATTTAACTTTAAAAACCGTGGTCTAGCCACAACTCTTTATGGTCTGAACTGAACTACCTCTGCTACAGGAGCAGTGGTAGCTCAGTGGGTAGAAGAGCTGGTTAGTGATCACAAGGTCGTGGGTTCGAATCTTGCTTTACCTGGTACGATTGAGCAAAACCAGCCTCTCCAGCTAATTGCCTTAATTTACGGCAGGTGCCTATACTGAAGAGAACTACCTTAATGTTAACAATGTGTCGATTAAACTGGTTGGCTCATTAACCTGTGTGTTTCACCTGGGCTACTTGTGGCTTTGTCTAAATATGCCCTTGAATAAGACAATTAACCATATGTTGCTGAAAGGAAACTGTTGACTATTAAATACTGCAACTGCACTTGTGTGGTGTGTGCTATGCAAGATTGTTTTATTTTAGTTTTAAAATTATAACAATTTAACACCTACACTAACCCCGCCTATAGTACAACCCCTAACCCTTACCGTGGGAATCCATACTTGTGACTCGACTTTTCTTGTTCCTCTGTGTCTAGCTTCATCAGTGCTCTTAAACAAGGCATTTAACCCTAAGTTGAATCATTCCTTTGAATAGACTGTCTGTAGACTGTAAATTGGTTGACAGCAAAATTGCCTTGTCAAATTGTCAACTTGAGCTGGGCTACTTGTGACCTGGGCTACTTGTGACTTGCCCTTGAATAAGGCCATCAACCATAGGTTGACAACAACTGACAATAAACAGACACCTTAACTGTGTCTGTTTGAATCTCGCTTAACCTGGTACTATTGAGGTGTCCTTAATTTCTGTTGACTTCTTCAGGAGTCAGCAAAACCAGCCTCTCCAGCTAATTGCCTTAATTTACGACAGGTGCCTCGTTAAAATCTGTGGTTCACCTGGGCTAATGGGTTAATGGGAAAGCCCCGCCTCCAGTAGGGTGATTCACCCTGAGGCAAATGTCTGTTACCGAATGTGTAACTGGTGGGGAGGCTTCATGCTCGCTATGGTTGTGGAAAATTAGTTTGAGAAAAACTTTTTTTTTCTTTCAGCCTGGTCAACTGGTTTGATTTGGCCTTTGCTAAACGATCTGGCTTGTAATCAGAAGATTGGAGGTTAGATCCTCACTCTTCCTTATCTGCTCAAAGTCTTCTGAAGTCAGACCCTGTTTTTTTTTTTATCTTTTCTGGCTGACCTGATGTTAAATTCAATAGCCTTTTCTTTGACTGTTCTTTGGAGGTTGTGTGTCCACTCTGAATTAACATACTTACTATAATACTTCTACTCTCATACTTCTACATCTACTATCTACTACTGGCTCATTAACCTGTGTGTTTCACCTGGGCTACTTGTGGCTTTGTCTAAATATGCCCTTGAATAAGACAATTAACCATAGGTTGCTGAAAGGAAACTGTTGACTATTAAATACGGCAACTGCACTCGTGTGGTGTGTGCTATGCAAGTTTTATTTTAGTTTTAAAATTATAACAATTTAACATCTACACTAACCCCGCCTATAGTACAACCCCTAACCCTTACTGTGGGAATCCATACTTGTGACTCGACTTTTCTTGATCCTCTGTGTCTAACTTCATCAGTGTTCTTAAACAAGGCATTTAACCCTAAGTTGAATCGTTCCTTTGAATAGACTGTTTCTAAATTGGTTGACAGCAAAATTGCCTTGTCAAATTGTCAACTTGATCTGGACTACTTGTGACCTAGGTTACTTGTGACTTGCCCTTGAATAAGGCCATCAACCATAGGTTGACAACAACTGACAATAAACAGACACCTTAACTGTGTCTGTTTGAATCTCGCTTAACCTGGTACTATTGGGGTGTCCTTAATTGGTGTGAGAGTGTTTGTGAAACTGACAATAAACAGACAACTTAACTCTTGTGTTGAATTCAGTTCTGCTA